>JAAXCT010001996.1:0-103799 GCA_012490785.1 Eragrostis nindensis
GACGAAATGGCATATCCGCATTAGGTGACGAGCTTGCCAAGAGGAAACTGAAAATATTGTATAAAGCTGCAATTAAGCCAGGAGCAAAGAAGAGTGAAATGGCTGCTGTACTGGTTAGGGCCGCATGATGGAGTCCCGGGTCTTCATACTGCATGCAAATGTTGACTTGACTCCGGACATTGCAGTAATCTCATTAGCATACAATCTTAGCATGACATCCGGTGGGTATGTGTGGATTGCAACAGATTGGCTCAGTTCATTCCTTGATTCATCCCCTCGTCCCGACATGGGATTAATGAGCGTGATCCAGGGTGTTCTGACATTGCGTCAGCACACAGAAAACCAGAAGGAAAGAAAATTCTAGCTTCGCAATGGAGTGCACTGGTGAATGGGGGACAGTACTGGCAGTAGTTTTTTGCTTAATTCCTATGCCTTTACACATATGATACCGTCTGGTCATTGCACATGCTTTGGATGCATTTTTCAATATGGGTGGAAACATTCCCTTCTCTCTTGACCCAAAAACTGCATCAAGTTGCTGGGGAGCTTTGAACTTCGAAGCATTGAGTATCTTTGATGGGGGGAGGCTATTGTTAGAAAGAATCCGTCAAGTATTTCACAGGTGCAACTGGCCCTGTACATTGATTCAGATGGTAATCTTATCCGCCTGCATATGACATTGTAAACATAGTAGGGTCTGGTGTGCGACAATTGGTTATTGGTCGAACTATTCAGGTTGTCCACTGTGGCTCCTGGGTCTCTTAATGGGAAACCACCAAGTCAGAGCAATACAAGCAAGAAAACTCTACACTGCAATCTGGCCAGGTGAGACTACAACGAGGCCCCCGGGGATGGGTATTCCCTAACAACGGTAATGAGCTGAGAATTGGATTTCCCAACAGAGTAAGTTTACCGCCAATTCATATCAGCTGATGTGCAAACTGGAACTGTGGGTGGGTTCTGTATCGATGTGTTTGTTTGCTGCAATAAACCTGTTACAATATCCTGTTCCATATAAGTTTTTACCTTTTGGCAACGGCCGGGAGAATCCAAGCTATACAGAGCTTATCGATCAAATTCTGACAAATGTAAGTTCTATTTTCTGACAGCTCGGTGCTCTATTTTATGTCATTGAACTTGGTGCGCACATCATTTGTCAGTATCTATCACTGAAGTCTAACAGCCTCATTCATTTTTGCACTAGGACTTTGACGGTGTTGTAGGTGACATAGCTATTGTCACAAATCGGACAAAGGTTGTTGATTTCACTCAACCATACATCGGATCCGGGCTCGTAATACTTACCTCTGTTAAGAGGCAGAGCTCGAGTGGATGGGCTTTCTTGCAGCCATTTACCATCAAGATGTGGTGTGTGACAGGAGTGTTCTTTCTTATCGTTGGAACGGTGGTTTGGTTGCTCGAGCACACAGAATCAACGATGATTTTCGTGTCCTCCAGCAAAACAGGCAATTACTGTTATCTGGTAAGGTCTACATGAATAGCAATCTGCGTTATTTTCTGCTTACCAAAATCTGTGCTAGGTATCTACTTACTGTCATTTGCTTGGTGAAAACATTCCTGGAAAGTTCTGCCTTTTTTCAGTTGCAGTTTTCTGTTGCCTCAGTGATTTGATTAAAAAAAAAGATGGCTAGTTTAAAGGAAATTTGTGCCATACTATCAACGAAATCTAGGTTCTTCAACCGTGCGTAGGTTTCTGCTTTCCATCTGATGCGTGTTATGGTCTCTATGCAGGTTCAGTTTCTCAAACTCTGTTCTTTGCCCACAGTGAGTGAAAGAAAGCTCTTTCATTTCTATAAGCGCTACCTACAGTTAGATGAAGTGAAGATGCAACTTCCATAGCATATGCTCACAAGAGTGATCGATCCTGCATTTTTCTGTTTTCTCAGGAGAGGACACGAGGAGCACGTTGGGCCGTTTCGTGATCATAATCTGGCTCTTCGTCGTCCTGATCATTCAGTCCAGCTACACCGCCAGCCTGACCTCCATACTGACCGTGCAGCAGCTGTCGTCGCCGATCAAGGGCATCGACAGCCTGATCGCCAGCGGCGAGCCCATCGGGTTCCAGGTCGGCTCGTTCGCGGAGAGCTACCTCGTGAACGAGCTAGGCGTTTCCCCATCGAGGCTCAAGTCGCTCGGCACGCCGGACGAATACAAGGACGCGCTCGATCTCGGCCCTCGCAAAGGAGGCGTGGCGGCCATCGTCGACGAGCGTCCGTACGTCGAGCTCTTCCTGTCCGGGCACGACAAGTTCTCTGTCGTGGGCTCCGAGTTCACCAAGAGCGGCTGGGGCTTCGTGAGTTTTATTTATCTTTATTATGTGTATTGTATAGTGCATTCAGTTCTGTCTTTTTGATATAAAAGTCTGATGAAATGTTTGATGTTCCGACTGATGAATAAGTTTGCTGCTGGGCACTGATTGACTGCAGGCGTTCCCGCGTGACTCGCCGCTGGCCGAGGACCTCTCGACGGCGATCCTGACGCTGTCGGAGAACGGCGACCTGCAGAGGATCCACGACAAGTGGCTGCCGGGCGGGTCGTCGGCGGCGCAGACCGACGACCTGGAGTCGGACCGGCTGCACGTGCACAGCTTCTCGGCGCTGTTCCTCATCTGCGGCGTGGCGTGCGTGGTCGCGCTCACCATCCACGCCTGCGTCCTCTACCGCCAGTACCTCCGCCACGTCGCCGCCTCCGCCTCGGACCCGGCCGCGCTCGCCGACGGGTCCCGCCGCTCCAGCCGCAGCAGCCTCCGGTCGTTCCTGTCCTTCGCCGACCACCGGGAGACCGAGTTCCGGAGGAGCTCCAAGGACGGCGCGGCGATGGCGGCCGGAGGGTCCGGCAGCGGCAGCGGCGTCAGCTTCACGTCGAGCAGCAGCGCCAACACCAGCATGTCAAGGTAGCGTCCACGAATGCCGCCGGCACGTCGCGGGTTTGCTTCAGGTTCAAGTGCGTTTCGACTTCTATACGAGTATACTAGTACTCTGCTTGCACGGGTATACTACTAAGGAGTAGTGAATTTAGATCTCCGTGTGTTAGCTGCGGAATTGTAGAGATATGTAAAGCAGCGCACATGTTGGGAGATTAATGTCGGACGGTAGTATCCTAAGGCATGTGATTAATACTAAGAAATCTACATGAATTTATAAACCTACGCCACCGCGCCATCAGTGTCGGCGCTGGACCACGATACACGGCACGAACCATTTCGTAGCAAGCGTACAGTTCGTCCCCTGTGGGGCTGCGTCGCGCGCAAATGCCACGGGCCTAGCCGTCGGGCGCGCCCGGCCACGTCCCCGCGACGACAACCGCGCGCAAAGAATCTCGAGGCAGAAAGCGACCTTGGCAAGCGCGGTCGTGCCGAGTCGAGGGCCGGCGCGCCGCGCACGGCACGGAGTCGTGGACTCGTGGTGGCTCACGCACCGCGCGCGCGGTTGTTGGCAGTTGCGCGGCATCGGCGTCGGCTCGCCCCACGAAGGCCTCTTTTTGAATGCAGGATTTCACAAGAACAGAAATTTCACATAAAACAGTTTAATTCACATGAAAAAGGCAGGAAAGAAAATTTTTTCCCAATCCAAACGAGCCCTAGCCCGGTAAAATCAGTTGCATTTCACCTGCTGCCCTGTCGATTGTCCGACTGACGCCGTACGTCGAACTCGATTGCGGCACGAACGGAACGGATGAACTGAACTCGGCACACCTTTTCACGGGCAGCAATCATGGTCGACATGAGAATGGCGCGGCACTGGCGCGTGCGCATGATGAGAACCACTCACATCCTTCGAGCTAAAACAGAGGGCAAACAAACATGATGACTGCAACATGGATATGCATGTCTCCTTACTCATGCCACTCGACCGCTCGCTGCGCAGACTCTTCTCTTGGAAGTCAGGCCGCCGCTCATTAGTGTGCTCGTGCCCGTGAGTTGTTCATGGTCCATAGGCTAACCTATAAAGACGTGCATGTACTCTTTGTGCTGTTCTCCGTAGCTGGATGATGGGCAGCGAACAGAGAGTACATTCAAATCATAAACCGGCACGCCCATGCACCGTCCGTACATACAGCGTCGGACAACGAATGAGTATTCACAGCGTCCGTAACTCCGTATGTAGCAGACGAAACGAAACCATAAAGAACGAGTAAAAGGGTCGTTTGTTACAGCCTTCTCTTAACCAATCTCTGTAAACAAATGGACCAACAGAAAGGTCCGAGCAGGGAACAGGTTAGCCAAAGCGCCCAAGCTATATATACGCAACCACTGATCAATGAGCACACAGCAGTGAGATTTCCATGCCTGATTTCTTCAGGAAATGCGACGTGACAGCGTCATCGCTCGTACTGTATTTTATTAAGCATACGAAGCTAACGGCCACATGCTTGCGTACACTACACATCATCATTCATCAGTAGTTTATACGGCAAAATTAATTACACGGAGCTAAGACATGCTCCGGACAAGAGAAGGGAAGGGGAGCAGGCGACCCACCAGCGTCACGGGCACCATTCCAAGCTTTTACTCCTTTGCCCTAAAATACAGAATCCGGCGTCCGGTTTCAACACACTGATCCATCTGATTAGCCACGCGCAAGCGATCATTTTCTAGAACGTGCATTGCACCTATTTCATTAAGAAGAATAGAATTTTACAAAAACACTCGCGACCAACACGCCAACTTGATACAGGCACCAAGTGACGACACCGACCGAGACTTAAGTGGACTACTCGGGGCACAAAAGACGACCGTCGACCAATACAGGGAAAAGAAAAGCACACACAACCCACAACGACAAGAGAAAGAAAACCACTACCCTACTCATACTACCGCCGGAGACTGGAGAAGGTGTCTTGGCATCGATGTCCTGTGGGCAACTCCTAGCTGCAAGACGAACACTT
Organism: Eragrostis nindensis; assembly: GCA_012490785.1. Lineage (NCBI taxonomy): Eukaryota > Viridiplantae > Streptophyta > Magnoliopsida > Poales > Poaceae > Eragrostis > Eragrostis nindensis. The sequence goes on from JAAXCT010001996.1 coordinate 4,909, forward strand.
CGACGAAGTCCAGAACGCGCAAGCGATCATGTCGAGCCGATTAACAAAGCGTATAAAGGCATCCAGCATGTCAACTGCGCGATGGACCATATCACGAATGCTTTGGCAGCGCGCCGCATCCTATATCGTCGTGTTGTTGTGCGCCCAAATTAACCACCAATTGCATTATACTATCGTCACCACGTCGCTCGCTGCCAATTCCAACCACCGATCCTCCATGTGCTGGAGGATTCTTGGATAGCCAAAGCAGTTAGCGCTAGCGCAGAAACAAAGGTCCACGGCGGTGAGACGATCCCAGTATCATATTCATAATATGGGACGAGCGTAGCTACATCAACAAACGGGCCGTGGAAGTTCTAATGCATCGCAGATTCCCAGGGCAGATCACAATATGAACTGACTCGGGAGACAACAAGGAAATAATCTAGTGGTAACTAAGTGAGCAGCAGCCAAGAAAGATGCGTTCGGCGCAAGGAACACGAAGCACCTAAAACCAATCTTGATTGAGCATTCTGGTTCTGCTGCATTTTCTTTTCGATAACTGTTCTGCTGCATTTCTAGTTGTCGTAACCTACAAGTGATAGGAAGAGAGGGCCAGGAGTGGAGTGGGAGTTTAGTCTATCAACATGGGAAAAAATAACTGAAAATGAAAAATGGTGTTAGCATTGATTTCTTTAATTTTTGTAGTACTAGTTTGTTGTAACCGTGTAGTCATAGGAATGCAGAAATGCAAATGTCAGGCTTTGAATGGGATCACAAAAGTTTCGTAGCCGCATCACGCATGTGACGAAAATGTCAGAGTGGCCACTTTTTAGTCAAACAGAGTCGTATTCTTCCTTTTTAAGAAGTGTTCTGAGGTGTTAAAACAAAACCAAAAAACAAAATGGAAAAAGAAGTAAAGAGAGCCTTTGCAGTCCACGAACCAACCAGAGCGGCGAAGACTGACGACGGCCCAAAAGGCGGAGGAGAGGAATCCAAAGACCGCCCATCAGAGAAAAACCGCTTCCAGTTCAGTTCACCGCCTCGGCCTCTCCTCCTCCAGCGTCCTCGCCGCTCGCCTGACACAGCCACGAGCCGGGGAGCCCGTACGGGCGGGCGCTAGGGTTTTCTCCTCATCGCCCCGCGGGCTCGGGATCTCGCGCCTCCTCCACAATGCAGCAGACTCGCCGCTGATCCCGGGGCCCTCCCTCCTCCTCGTCCGCAGCGCGGGGCGGCCGCCATGGCGCGGCGCCACGGGTGGCAGCTCCCCGCCCACACCCTGCAGGTCCGCTCGCCTCCTCTTCTCCTCGCCATCCTTCGCCGTGTACGTTGCTTGGGCGCGCAAGCGCGATGTTGCTGCGGATCTCATTGCGGTCTCTGTTCGGTTTGCTGCGGAAGCGGCAAATTTTCGGCGTTCGAGTTTTCATGGTGCTGCATCGTACGTGATGCGCTTAGGTTTTGTCGAGTAATGCTACGAGCGGTGTAGTTTTGATGTGATCTGATGTGATGGGTTGCTCCGTCTCTGAACTTGTTGCGGACGCACCTGCGCACTCTGCTCTGTACTCTGCAATTCTGCTTCTTTGGTTGTTTCTGATGTTTTGACGCGAACCAGTACATGGTTCTGATTTGCTAACGGTACTTTGTTCTCCGAAATGGCATGTGATATGGATTTTATGCAGCGCTCCGTTCTATTCTCCCGCGCTGGATGTGTTTGTTTTGATCCGGCATTTCCCTTGGTCCAATAAAAGTGGCACTTTTTGTTGGTTTTCTCTTTGGTCCCTTCTGCTCTTTCGTCGCTGATGTGATGTGGAGCATGGACCTGGGCCGGGAGTTCGCTCTTGCTGTCTCCATATCTCCTTTTTGTCTCCTTCCCGCTTGCCCTCGCTGATGTTGCAACACGTGATTTAGTTGCATTGTGTTGAAATTGCAGGCGCATAAACTGATTTGCAAGACATGGTATTTAGTTCTGTGAAACTGCAGGTTCTGCCGTGGATCCTCTTTTAATCCATAAGTGCATAATCTTACTTCCCTTTGCATCTCTTCCAGTTGGAATGGATGCTTCCATGTTTGAAATGATGCATTTGTCCTGCTTGGTGGCGCTCATCTGGATCTGTCCTTGCGCTTGTCTTCTTGCAATTTGTTGTTTATGTTGTTTGCGCCCTGTTTGTGAGGTGTCTGTTCAATTAGAGCAAAGCTTCAGGTTGCTATATTCTTTAGCTTCATGTCACCATCTCAATCATGTCTTAGTTGCTTGTGCTACCGAGTCGACAGATATGATATTCTTTAGCTTCATGATCTCATAATGAAATGGAATCTGATGCCTTAAAAAAAACAATTGTATTGAGCAATTAGTCAAGCTGATCGCTTTCCTTGTTCTACGAATGTCTTACTATTTAGCTTGACTAGCTCCGTTGAGTAAATTGCTACCAATCCTTTTTCTGAATTCGGTGCAGAATTGTAGTACGGTAATTCTTTTGATACAGAGATATAGTACTGCAATGGCATCCGGATGAGATCACAACTGATGGGAGCGTAGGACTATTTACCATGTTTTTTTTTAAAAAAAAATATGAACTATCTGCGCAATAGAATCTTTTCCTTTTGAATGGTACACTATATATGCTCATTAGCTCATATTTTGGAAATGTCTTGAGAATCTCTTGTTCTAGATATAGGGATCATAAGCACTTTATATGCTCATAAGACCATGTTTGAGAAATATGTCTTTCCTTTTGTTTTCACTGAGTTTTTGGCCTATACCGTTGTCATTGCAAACGCTCCATTCTGACCTCTTGGTTGGAGATTGTGCTTAACATTTTTTTCGATTTTTTTTCAGGTGATAGCCATAACAGTGTTCTTCTTGCTATGTATAGCATTCTATGCTTTCTTTTCCCCATTTCTTGGGAAGGACTTGTATCAATACATCGCTGTGGGTGTTTACAGTTTTCTTGTAAGATTCCACCCCACCCCATTCTTGAATTTAACATATGAGTGTATTTCATCTGTTAATGGTTTTGATATTCATTTCCTCTTATGTCAGGCTTTATCCGTGCTGGTTCTATATATTAGATGTACTGCAATTGACCCTGCTGATCCTGGCATTCTGATTTCCATGAATGGTGCACTAATTTATAGATCAGAAGGTATATCTCTGTTTCTTGACAATGCTGTTTCAACTTCGCTCCTTCATAGAATGCTAGCACTTGATTTACTAATGCAGCATCTTATTTTGGTTGCAGCAAATTTAGACGCTCAAGATGAAGCTGGCAAGTCAGGATTAAGAAATGGCGATGACATACAAAAACACAAGTCATGCTTAGGAGGGCGTTGTTTTTGTTGTGCTATCTTTACAATAGAGGACTGTCGCAAAGAGGATGAAGCTTACCAAGATGAGGATTATGGTGAAGAGGCACTCTTTTGCACCCTTTGCAACGCTGAGGTACTGATGCTCACACCAGCCTTATTCAGTGTGCGGAATATGTCCATGCTTAGTTCTAACCAGTTTGTCCTATTGCCAACATTATTATTATGATGGTTGTACTGCAACTGCTTGCACTCTTTCCTTCTAATTTACTGTTGGTTTCCTTCTAATTTACTATTGGTTGCAGCATAACAGAATGACACAACATAGAATGTTGGTCACAATTTCAGTGCAAGAACGGAAATTCTGTTTTCACTTTTTTTTTGCTGCTATTCAATTCTGTTAACACTTGCCACTTGCTCTTATCTATTTTTGTATTAATCTAGTGTGTTTTATTTCTAACAGATTTGAGTAACCCAGTGTTTCAGTTGTTACTCAGCATCTTTTCTTTTGTTTGACATAGGTGCGTAAACACAGTAAACACTGTCGTAGCTGTGACAAATGCGTTGATAGGTTTGATCATCACTGCCGGGTATCATATTGAATCTTATCTAGTTCATTTTGTTTTCTTTCCTTTTCCTATGTTTTGTTAATTCCTCTTTCCTTAGTTTTGAAACTTGTTTTTATCTTGTGGTGCAGTGGCTGAACAATTGTGTTGGAAGAAAGAACTATATGACATTTTTGTGCCTTATGGCCATGAGTCTTGCTTGGGTATGCTTAAGAAACTAATCTTCAGCCTCAGCATGCTTTTAAATGTCGATAAGTTTGTCTGTGATATTTCAAAAAGCATTTTTCTGTTTCTAATTGTGACTGTCCATTATTTTAACTGCATAAAGCTTGCCGTTGAGTGTGGAGCTGGTATCGCTGTTTTTGTTCGTTGCTTCACTGATAAAACAGCCATTGAAGATCAGATAGGAGAAAAGCTGGGGTATGGCCTTTCACGAGCACCTTTCGCGACCATTGTTGTAAGTGTTATTATTTTGGCTTTCCTTTTTCTTTTATGAGTATGGTTTCTCTTGGTAATGTGTACATATAGTTGCAGTAGTTTTCATATACATATCGTTACCATTTTGGGTCTTTGTAAATGCGCATCAAACTAGCAGTTGTATATCTGTAATTAGGCTGTTGTGGTAAGACAGGATAATGGGGTTCAATTCAATTCTGTATGAAAAGAGTACATCTTATCAAAATAGCTAATGTTATGCAGCAGAAACTGTGAGCAAACATAGCCAGTGCTAAGTGTAATTCATAGTTGCTTCAGATCACAGAAGTAGTCTTTGTCCTAGCAAACCATTATGCTTAATCGTTAGTCTATCGAAGTTTGGCTCTTACTCGGACATAACAAGGTCCATGCCAACTATGTATGCATTCAGAAGACATAACCCTCATATTGTGCAGTAGCTTATGCTGTCAAACTGACTTGGCCTTAGTTACCCACCAAACAGTAATGACTCTGCGATATTCAATAAATTAAAGAATGTTACATGTTATGGCTAGTTATCTAATACAATCTTGGAAAAAAAAACACTTCTGACTTCAGGCCCTGGCTACAGCTCTGTCAATGCTTGCTTCAGTTCCACTAGGAGAGCTGTTTTTCTTCCATATGATATTAATCAGGAAGGTTAGTCACCTGTTATCACTTGTCATTATTCATATCCCATATTCTTGGGTCTTGTTCATGCATAATCTATTGTGTTACTTTTTACAGGGCATCACAACTTATGAATATGTTGTGGCAATGAGGGATAAGAGTGAACCTCCTGGACCCTCTGTCATTGATGACCCGCAGAGCTTGCCTTCTTCTCCAATGAGTTCTGCACCAACTGCTTTTAGTGGCAGCTCATTTGCACGGCACTACAAAGGCGCATGGTGCACTCCCCCACGCATCTTCATTGACCAGGTATGAGTTTGATCGAGTAATTCTTCGTTGGCCATGTCATCCGTTGTCATGTGCTTATGTTTCTGTCATTGGAGGTACAACATTTTGTTGTGCATTTTGCTTCTTTTTAATGAAGACTGCTTTTTCATTTCAACTAAACTTATCAGAAATGATCTCCATTATCTTTGATTACATATCAAAACGGGTCATGTTCTGCCTATCATGATCTTAATTTCTAGGTTGAAACAATTTCTTCCTTCTAGAAAGTGACCCTGCATATATTTGATCCCGCCTTCATCACATGACAGGACGAAATCATCCCACACCTGCAACCTGGACGAATTCCTTCTACTGTTGATCCTGACACCACAGATCCAACTGAAAGAGCCAGAAACCATGCTAAGCGTCCAGTTCGCATTAGTGCTTGGAAGCTCGCAAAGCTAGATTCAAATGAGGCCATGAAAGCAGCAGCGAAAGCCAGAGCCTCTTCATCCGTGCTGAAACCAATCAATGCGCGTGCTCAATACGAGGCAGACCGGTGCTCCAGTGACAACCTCAGCAGCAGAAACAGTATTGTTAGTGCTGATACTGGTAACCACAGATATGCTAGATCTGGCGGGAATTCACAGTACAAATCATCTTATGCACCGAGCAGAGCAAGTGCAGATGATATTGAGCTGTATCCCCAGACACCAAGCAGCTTTCAGAGCAACTCGTGGACTCCTACACCTATAGCCGACCATCACCCCTCCAAGCATTTCAACCCAATCTACCAGACATCAGTAAACAGGTCTCCATTCTCTGCAAAAACAAGTGGCCTCAATGAAGCGTCTGTCTCCGAAGCCAACATCGCCAGGAGGTTTGACGCCCTACCGAATGCAGAGAGATCTCGTTCGTCTGTTTATTGGGATCCGGAAGCTGGCAGGTTCGTATCTGCAGGTGCACAGGCAAACCAGGGGTTCAGCTCTCGCTTAGGCCGTCCGGACCTTCTATACACTGGGCAGTCTATATTCTTTGGTGGACCTCTGATGACAGATCCTGCAGCAAGAAGTTTCAGAGATCCTGGTGGTTCAAGCCAACGGCCCAGCGGACCTCGGCCGCACCAGCTCCCAGTGTTTGTTCCCAGTGACCCCAGAAAGATCAACTCTCCAGGCTACCGTGAAATAAGTTTGCCTTTTGGAGTAGTATTCTGAAACGCATGTTTCTCTGCTTGTTTATTTAATGTATATAGTTCGTAGCTGTTACATCTGACAGATTTCTAGGTGCGATTCTTCTGTCCCATAGAAGAGCATTGAGATTAATTTAGGCATTGGCAACCTTAACACCAAAGTTATGGAGGTATCTTTTGCCAAATTTGAATTGCTGAAGTAGGGTTTTTGCATGAGTTGTATGGAACTATGGATATGTTAGCTTCACCTAGTTGGCCGTAAAACAACTCGATAACTACAAACATCTGGATATGTACTCTAATCTGGTTCATTTCCCCTATCTGACTCAATTGGTGGATGATCTAGTGGATGGGTGGATAATCCTTTTTCTATATGTCAACTGTCCAAGCTACCTCAACTGGACGGGTTCATCTGGTTGGTTGGCATGTTGCCGGCAGCTACGGGTTCATCTGGGTGGCATCAATCATATTTTACGCTCACTTTTGCACGAAGTTTTCTGGGAAGTCATGTAATCCGTGAGGAATAACTGAGTGGGTGATGGTGACTCCGCGATGTTGGCCCCCTTCAGCACAAACCAGTCTTCTTGGATAAAAAGCAACGGTACTTGTCATATGCTAATGCTCTTTCCCCGCACACGTGATAAAGACATTTTTTGCTTTCCCCGTGATGATAACTTGGTAAGTCGCAAAGTGCCAAGTACTAACCTATGTTATTCCCTTGCGGTGAAAAAGCGAAAAGCGAGTGTTTCTTTCCGCTGGATTCGGTCGATCCGCATTCAGGCTTTAGGCAGATCCATGCTAATTCCTGTTCGCCATTTGGAGCAAAGAGAGTAGGCAACCTTTCACGGCCGTTCCGCGATGCTCTCCAGTCCAATGTCTGCCTGCACACTCGTCCGTCGCTCGAAATGTGCTTGGAATTATTCCTCCTCCGCGTGCGTGCGTGCGTGCCTTGTGCCGCGTATCAAAGACGTTCGTACGTGTGGAGAAGCGCGGGAGCATCTCCGCGAGCGCGACGCAACGGGCGTCAGCGCGGGAGGTATGATGTGGGTCGACAGATAGCGCCCGGCATTGATCATTCGGCATAAAGACGCCCCTTGTTTCAGGAAAACGAAACCATGGTCGCACTGAACCCCCGCACCTTTGTGTTATGTTTTGTCTCGTATGCCCGCCCAGGAGGGTAGAGTTAGTTATACACACTCCCACTCAAGGAGCCCAACTGCTGCTAATTCAAGGTGGACGGTGCTGGGAAGTTGTTAAGAACTTGAATGTTCAGTGCAAACTTGAATTTTATCCAACGAAATCCAGATTTGTGTCTAACTACCATATCAGGCAGGCCGGTTCAGGATAAGGCTTGCTGCCGATCGAGTTGGTGGTTAGCACCCTGCACCTAATTAAGTCCAAGTCCGCAGCCACCGGAACACGGCAGTCCGGGCCTCCGGGGGACCGTAGTCTGAACCGGCCATTCCACGCGAAGGGTGTGACGGCCGAATCCCATCCGCGGACGACACCTCGCTCGCTCGGCTTTCCCCGGGATGAGCGGCTGAGCATGGCCTCGGAACGAAGCAGGGCAGCGGCAGCAGCGGCCGTATTTTGCCGGTTGGTGACGACAAGACTAACCTTTCCGTTTCACCCGCGCGCGGCCGCGGCGGGCTCGCAACGGAGGAGATAATGCAAAGGGGGCAAGGGGCCGAGACCAGCGGAGCGGAGAACGGAAGCTTTGCAACGGAAACGCTCGGCGTGACGTGCACACTTCGGAACCTGCCGGGGTTGGATCAGCCGGCCCGAGATCCGGGTGCGCCTCGAGCACATGCTCCGGCCGGGGCCGAAAGAGCAAGCTGCGCGCCGCCCATTCCATTCCGAGAGAGGAAGCCAATCGTGCCAGAGCTCATAATAAGTACTAGTATTTACTATGAAAGGAGCATTCATCTCCTGGAGTCCCGTTTTCATACATGGTCTTATCTGTAGCTGATCGACGAAATGTTGAGCTAGCCGTCCAGTGGTTCGGTCGGCGTTATGAAACTGTCTGTGTTGAGCAAAAGATCGCATGCGAGCTGTTGCACGTGAACTCATTATAGGTTGTATACTCTCTCTCCGTTTGCTATTTCTTCGTTCAGACCAAACAAATGAACCAAGAAACGACTGCCAACAAAGGTCCGAATGACATCATTTTCTTTTAAAAATAGAGAAAGTAATTTGTTCTCTGGTCGAAGAGCCAATCATATGGAACTTGAATTATAGTAACTAATAGGATTGCAAACGGTCAAGGACCGAACATCTGCGCATTATTTCTCTCTATTTCAGCACCCGAATTTCTCAGCCATGCGATCTGAATCAAACGGCCCTCCTTCTTCTTCTACCTCCTGTGTTTCTTTACCATCCCGAGCTCCCAAGACCTCGCGGAGGGCAACTGCGGCCACCTCCCATCCCCGCTGTCGTCGTCCTTGCCCCCGCCTTACCCTGATCCAACCGCCATCCCTCGCCGCCCACTTCCTAGCGGCATTCCTGCCGCCTTTGCCATCTCTCCCGCCACCACCGTCAGACCGGCCTGCTTTCCTCGGCCTCCCTTTTCTATGTCCAGCCTTTTCTATGTCCAGCGGACACCCGTGAGGCCTCCAACCCTAATCTCCTAACTCTAACCTCTCCGGAGATGAGCTTGGCCTGCCGGAGTTGGAGAAGGGAGGTGGCGAGGCTTCAAAAAATGATTTGGGTGCTGCCTTCTATATATCCGAGCCGGTTTTAGCAATCCCCTTTTCTATTGCAAATTACAAATGGACAATTCATGTTTTTTGTATTTTTGTGCGTCTCAGCTATATATAATGAATTGCAATATTTCCTAGAAAAATAAATTACGTATGTACAATATGTGATAGCCAACTACTCTGCTACATATACAAAGGCCTTTCAAATTTATCATCAAAAGAGCCTAATGTTTTGTCAGATAGGGCTTTTAAAAGTTTTAATGTGTAATGTCTCGTCCCGGAGATGAATGCTCCTTTCATAAATCACTTCAGAGTGAATCAGGCAGCTATATGCCAGTCTGTTGTCCAATTGTTTCGACATTGTTATGTTGTTGACACACGCACACATCTCACCCACTTAGCCTCCCGTTGTGTCGTCTATCGACTTGAGCCCGTGCCTCATCACCCCAATTGTCGGGCCATCGCAGCTCGTCCTTTTGGCGTTCCTATCCCAATGTACCTCACGTCGCGTTTGTCTCATCAAACATCACACACACCCTGGAGCGCGCGGCGTGATCAAGTATTGTTGAAAGATAAGAGGAGTTTCCACATAATATGTCGTTGTCTTGCTCTTAAATGCATGAAAGCCGCGCAAAAGCTATTTTTTTCTTTCTAGTAGACACACTTACGCTAACTATAGTTAGTTTTGCGTAAAAGAATCATGTTCATAAGAGGAACTGTATAAACATATTCCTAGCATATGAGCATATTCTCATATCAAAAGCAAAATTTCACCGGTAACAACATGAGAAAGATTTCCAAACTTAAGAAATCCACGTCGGCTGCACCCTTAACCACCGGGGTGCCTTCCCTTTATCCGTTCCTTCGATGCGCTGCAAGAAAAACCAAAGGGAACTTGTATATAAACGGCGGCCGGCCACTCCTCTGGCTTGCTCTGCTCCTTCCCACCCACACTTGTCACCTTCCGCCCCGCGACGATAAGCCCGTGAGCGAACAGTGCCAGCCGTCCGATCGAGAGAGAAGATGCAAGCCGCGGCGAGGAAGCTTCTAGAGGCGTCGGCGGCGGGCGCGGTGGGGCCGGGCGCCCCCGACGACCACGACGTCGTCATCATCCTCGCCTCGCTCCTCTGCGCGCTCATCAGCGTCCTCACCATCGGCCTCGTCGCGCGCTGCGCGTGCGGGCGCGGCGGCGGGGCCGACGCCGAGGCTGCCGCCGCCAACAGGGGCGTCAAGAAGTCGGTGCTCCGCGCCATCCCCACCGTGCCGTACGTCGCGGCGCCCGCCGGGGGCAACGGCGAGGCCGGCAAGGCCGTGGCGGACCCGGCGGAGGCGGAGGCCGCGGCGGCGGAGTGCGCCATCTGCCTCGCCGAGTTCGAGGACGGCGAGGCCATGCGCGTGCTGCCCCAGTGCGGCCACGGCTTCCACGCCGCCTGCATCGACAAGTGGCTGCGCGGCCACTCGTCCTGCCCCTCCTGCCGCCGGCTCCTGGTCCTCGAGCTGCCGGCCGGCGAGCGGTGCCGACGCTGCGGCTCGCGGCCCGACTGGAAGCCGACCCACGCCCACTACACCGACTTGCCTCCCTTCTTGCCGTAGGCAGCAGAGACTAGAGCTAGAAGATGACCGGAGAAATCGACCAATCCATAAGCAAGTCTATATGGGTTAATTTCTCCTTTGCCTCTTTACATTTCCGTGTTTACATATACTATAGGAGTACTATACTCCTAGTAGATTGTAGTGCCTAGTTGGCAATCGTAGCATTTGGGAATGGTAGATCATGGTTTGGAATTGGATGATCAGGTATTGCGGCCGCAACATAGGAGTAGTTCTGTACATTCTGTAAATAGTATGAATCAGAGATGCTATAAATAATAAACTTCGAGTTGCAGGATCTCCTATTTCTCGATACAGTGTGCTTTGCGTTTTTCATTCAGAAGCCGGGAAATGTATTTTGCATGTCGTAACTGCTCAGAATGCACTGTGCTTGCCTTCATGCTGCTCTGAGCTGGAATATTGTGCTCCTTGATTTTGATTTTACAGTGCCGTCATCATCAAATCATGAGGAAATTTGCCACTGGCGCTCACTAAAAGTCGACGGAAACAAGATGTACACGTTACTTCAACAGTCATCCACAGGTCTCCGGTCACAAGACCGTATCATTGGAAAACTGACTCTTTAAAACTCATTCTGGCTTTAAAAAAAAAGGATGAAGTTGATATTATTTAACTCTGCTTTTTTTTAGGAAAAATAAAACTTAATGTCCAAACTTTTATATGAACAACGAGGCATTGTGTTGGATGCAGTGAGAGCCTGTGACCGATCTTTGTGGTTGGCCACTAGCTTGCTTGTTCAAACTCTAGTGGAAACAGGGACTTATCTTTGACAAAACGGCATGGAGCCCTCCCTCCCATGGTTGAGTTATCTTTGCTAAACCCAGAACCTTTGAATTATGAACACACTAAAAAACAATGAGAACCCTTTATTTGTCGGCAAAACCACGAAACTGCTCTTTCGCCCCAAACTACCGGCGGAGCCAGTTTTGCGAGACCAAAAGCCAGAAACGCGTAGGTGTCATTACAGGTCGATTCACACATGGCGATCGTTCATGACATGACAAATCGTTTCCAACAAATCGATTTTGTGTGGTACACTGATTCCCTAGTACTCTGACAACCTTTTGATAAGGACTTCTTGCCTCTTGCTTGCTTGATTGTCCCTCTCACCGACCTTTGATGAGGAGGACATTTGGATACAGCAATACAATCCCAGAATTATTCAACGCCCGATGATTGGTTGAGCGACTTCATCTCTTTTAGCCGACTAAATTTCCTTGTGATTAGTCCAAGTCTCCAAGTAGTTGAACACCTAAAAACAAGCGCACTCTACCACCTGACTTAATAGTGCGCATGGTATTAGCTAACAGTTGAAAACGCAAAAGCGTAGCGAGATAAGTAGGCGAAAAGGCAAAAGAGCGCTGGCAAGAGCACCCGGGTCAACCTAATCTCTGAGCACGCTGCCTAGTTCAAAAGCTTCAATCAGACACTAGGTTAAGGGATCTCCTAGTTTAATATCAGATGCGAAGAATAGAGAGAGGATATAAAGTTGATTTCTAAGTTAACACATTAGTTTAATACCGGAAGATAAGATAAAAGTCGGTTTCAGAGATTTTTTTTTCCCTGCTTTGCAAAAAAGAGGATTTTCTCCCCCAAATGGTAGCCATCGGTTCCGCTATGAGTGGCATGCTGGGCTTGGAGTTATCTTATCCGTGTTTGTTGGTAGGAGTAATAACTAGTTGGGGGGCGGATCACGGACTAATTAGTCATTTTCGGTCCTCTGTCCTTTTGATAACTCCAACTAGTGCAAGATAACTGGTATGTTTTGGATTCTTCTTGATGCTGTTAATCTGGTGGATCCATATCCAAGTTGTGCTGCGCCTGCCACTAAAAAACATACCCATCTTGGTCGAAAAATAAAAACCCATCTAGCGCTTTCTGGCCTTCAAGAATCAAGACTCCAATATTACAGGGTTGCTGGGAGAATGTAGTAATGTAATTGTTCACCGGAGCGTCTCACTGCTTTGTTTGGTAATCGTTGTTCACTAGCAACCAGTACTCCGTAGTGATCCATTTGCAGCCGGGGCCGGATAATGCTCACGCGCAGATTTACATCAGCAAGCCAACGGAACTCGTCAAAAGGTGAGCGAGCGGCAGTGCATTTTGACCAGGGTCGTTTCGGTGCTGACCGCCACAGCGACGGTCTAAAGAAGTGGGAGCGGCAGCAACATGCTTTGCATGCTGCTACAAACTCTTTTTTTTTTTTTACGAGAATTGCTGCTACAAAGTTGCAGCTCGTTGGATCACGACTTCTGCCACCAGCCCAAATGAAGAGCGTACGTACTACTCGGAGCCCAAAAAAGTATGTGTGTGCAAAATGATTACCAGAAGCAACTGCAATTCCAACTGGTTAGATCCTGATACCAGTCCACGTTGAACGAACTCGCGACAGAAGTATATATGTGTGAGCGCTGCGCTCTCCTGGGCGGGGTCCGAAAAAGAAAAAGGAAGCGCGAGATCAGCTCCCGCCGTAACAGCAGGCGCACGGCTGTGAGGTAATAGCGCGGGTCGTGGCGCCGTGTTGGCTTTCTGGTCGCCGCGAGTCCTCCGGCGCCGGGCGGGTGACAGTGCCGAAGGTTTTGGGGGCTACTGGTAGTGGTCGCGGCATTGCAGAATGCCGGGATCGTGTCTTGCGGTCGTGTGCCGCTAGCGATCTGTTTGGGAGTTGGAGAACGTGGAGCAGCGGGACTGCGGAAACCGGAGAGGAGGCGCGGAGCGTGCTGGGTCAGCGCGGGCTGCGCCGGTAACCTTGAAAGAAGTTGGCTCTCGTCTCGCTCGACCCTCCTACTGTGATTGATCTGGACAAACCGGACCCAGGCTCGACAGTTTGGGCCCAAACCGGACCCAGCGGTGGAAAAAAAACATTTGAACGAACGAGCAAGAACATAAAAACTGTTAACAAACTGTGCAACTAGAGCAGCCAATGTTGCTCAAAAAAAAAAAAACTAGAGCAGCCAATGCTCTCCAGAAAAAAAAAACAATAGAACAACTAGAATATATATAATGCAATCCCGCAATACTCGACCGTGCTCACCTTCCAGTGATGGAGCTGGTGGTCATGGAACAGAAGCTGGAGCGTCCTCCCGTGAACAGCAGCCCGACATCCGGCAGCTCAATCTCCTGCCGCTCGCCGACAGGAGGCCAAACGAACGCAGGTTTCTCGAACGGGGGCTCCGGCGCTTTGGCTCCACCGATCAGCACCTGCACCGCCGTCCTCATCGACGGCCTCGCCCTCGGGTTCGGGTGGCAGCACGCCAGGGCCAGCCTCACAGCGACCTCCACCTGCGCCGGGTCAAACTCGCCATTCAACGCCGCGTCGGCAACGTGCAACGCCCTGCCCTCGCCGTACAGCCTCCACGCCCAGTCCACGATGTACATGGGCTGCCCGTGGCCGCGCCTGCAGCTCGTTGGCTCGTCGTCGCTGTACGAGACGGGGCTGCTGGGCCTCCGCCCGCTGAGCACCTCCAAGGCGAACACGCTGAACGCGAACACGTCGGTGTCGAGGCTCGCGCGGCCGGTGAAGAAGCTCTCGTACGCCATGTACGCGCGGGTGCCCGCGACTGCCTGCGTCGAGTGGTGCGTCGCGCCGTCGCTCTGGACCACGCGAGCAAGGCCGAAGTCGCCGAGCCGCGCGTTGTAATCCGCGTCGAGCATCACGTTGCTGGCCTTCACGTCCCGGTGGAGCACCCGCTTGCTGCTCCCGTGGTGGAGGTAGTCCAGAGCGGACGCCACGCCACAGATGATCCTGTACCGCCGCTCCCAGGTGAGTTCCGGCGTGGATGTCGTCTCCGACGACGACGGCGACGGCGACAGGCTTCGTGCTCCCGCGTACAAGAGCTTGTCCAGGCTGCCCATGGGGAAGTACTCGTAGACGAGAAGCAGCTCGCCTCTCTCGTGGCACCAGCCGATCAGCTTCACGAGGTTGCGGTGCGAGAGCTTGCTGATCGTGTTCACCTCCGCCACGAACTCCTGCTCCCCTCGCCTGGAGTTGCCGCCGCTCGTCGACACCCGCTTCATGGCCACTTCCATGCCCATTCTGCTCAGGTAACCAAGGTACACGGTGCCGAACCCGCCTCTCCCGAGCTTGCGGTCGCAACTGAAGTTGGCGGTAACATTCCTGAGCTCCTTGAGCTTAAATCTTACGGGGCCATGTGCGTCGATCATCTTCTCTAGGTTGTGGTAGGCAAGCCTCCTCTGCCGTGTCAGCCTTCTCCATGCGCAGAACCCCAGAATCGATCCAGTGACGGCCAACGGGATCAGGATGGCGAGAATCAGATTCAGCCTCTTCCTGTTGCCCTCTTTATTGCCCCCGACGTCGCTTGTGCTGAAATTCCAAGCCTTTATCTGATGCAATTCGGTGAACTCGCCGGTGGAAGCTGCGAAACCGACGGCGATGTTCTCCAAAAGATACTTCGACAGATCGATAGCCAATAGAGAATTGAGATTGTACCCGTTCTGCCATGCATCTAGGCGTAGCAGGGTACCATCGTACTGTATCGTGACCCGTACATCAGACCCACTGGAAAGGATGATGGAAACGTTGCTGAGAGGATATGGAACAATGGTTTTGATGCTGTTGATGTCGAGGCCGACATGGTCACATGGTTGCCGTCAGGATCGTACTTGTTGCTCTTCCTCGTGTCGAACTCGACGGCCACGATCCGGTTCGTCGGCGCGCCATCCGTCTGGTTGTTGACTATGCCGGGCCACTGCCCGCTGCTGTTGCTCGGGAGCGACGGATTGTTGGTGAGTATGAAAGCCATACCTTCTCCTGACCCGTTCTGGGGGAGGATGTTGAGTACGAACTCTGTCATGAACGACGTCAGAGCCGTCCGCTCGCTGTTCCATAGCTTCAAAGTTTCCCTCGCATAGAGGACCCTTCCCGACCGGTGGCTGATGTCTCCGGTGTTCGGTGTGAATTGCAGGGAACCATTTGCTACCCCTGAGCCTGGGCTGAAGCTGAAATCAGTCGTGTTGGCTGTGTCGAACGTGGGGTAATTGAACTGCAAGCAGCGGCAGGTACTGCATAGGATCTAACAGAGCTGCGGAAGCTAGCAGAGCAGAGCACCGCTTGAGTCTGGTATGGGTTGCCATTGCTAGTGTGTTTCATGTATTTTTCTTTCCGATATAGAATAGAAGAAGAAGTATTTATCATAGAGTTAGCACGAAAAGTCATAGCCAACAAATTCGTACGACTGACACCTAAAACCAAAGTAGACTTTTGAATCTTTGACCATGCAATGCTTTACACGTACCCTCGGCCTCGGGTGGTGTTTGGCAAATGGAAAATGAGAGGTGGGATTGGAATTGGGAAATGATTCTCGAGGGAATGATAATGGTTGAGATTTGATACGATGAATAAATGAATGGTGTAGATTGTTCGCTCCATTTCCCTATCCCAACCTTCATTTCCCTATATCCAAACACCATCTCGGGGAAAAAAAAGCTTTACACGTAGGTAGAGATAAACAGTCATCCACTGACCCAGTACGAGGATATTGAGCTGGTAGAGTCATGGCGTGAACGTGTATTGTCTTGATCGTGGCATAGCAAAGCTAAAAATTGGCTAATTTTTTGTCAGAAACTAATTGTTAGTTCATTGAATCTAAACAAAGCCTATATAATCCAGCTTATAATTTATAAGCTGTGACAAATTAGCTTATTAGATTATGATAATATGGCCTATGAATTGTTATAATTTGACTATAACTTAAGAACTGTTTGTTTCAGCTTACAAATTATAAGCTAGATTATATAATCATGGTGGGAAGCAAACAAGCCCCAAGTTTATGCAGCGAAAGTGCACCTCCTCCAGACTCTTGCTCCATAACTGAGCAGCTATACCAAGGTTGTGTTTGTTTCCCATCTGGATTATGGTCATTGTTGTAACCCTAATTTTTAGAGATAATTGTCTTCCTTCGGATTATCTTCAACACGTGTCCTCCTTTTGATTCAAGGGATCAATTGTTAGTTGATTAATTTTTTGTCTTGAGACTCCAAACATAGGGTGCCGACTAATTGTTAGTCCATCAAAGGACCAATCCAACCTAACTAATAGGAACCAACAATTACAACAAAACTTAAAAAGACGACATGCGTCTTATCCCTTCCAAACATACACGATTTAATAATTACTCAAGGACACGATAGACAATTTCTTATACACTGCAATTCCCATTACAGTCTATTATCATCTTCCGGTGATAGAACTGGAGGTCATGGAACAGAAACTGGTGTGCCCTCCCCTGAACAGCAGCCCGACATGCGGCAGCTCAATCTCAAGCTGCTCGCCGACAGGAGGCCAAACGAACGCAGGTTTCTGGAACGGGGGCTCAGGCGCTTTAGCCCCACCGATCAGCACCTGCACCGCCGTTCTCATCGACGGCCTCGCCCTCGGGTTCGGGTGGCAGCACGCCAGGGCCAGCCTCACCGCACACTCCACCTGCGCCGGGTCAAAGTCGCCGTCCAGCGCCGCGTCGGCAACGTGCAACGCCCTGCCCTCGCCGTACAGTCTCCACGCCCAGTCCACGATGTACATCGGGTGCCCGCGCCGACAGCTCGTTGCCTCATCGCTGTCGTCGTCGTCGTCCCCGTCGCGGTACGAGACGGAGCTGCTGGGCCTCCGCCCGCTGAGCACCTCCAAGGCGAACACCCCGAACGAGAACACGTCGGTGTCGAGGCTGGCGCGGCCAGTGAAGAAGGTCTCGTACGCCATGTACGCGCGGGTGCCCGCCACCGCGTGCGTGGAGTGGTGCGTCGCGCCGTCGCGCTGGACGACGCGGGCGAGGCCGAAGTCGCCCAGCCGCGCGTTGTACTCCGCGTCCAGCATCACGTTGCTGGCCTTCACGTCCCGGTGGAGCACCCGCTTGCTGCTCCCGTGGTGCAGGTACTCGAGCGCGGACGCCACGCCGCAGACGACCCTGTACCGCCGCTCCCAGGTGAGCACCGCCTCCGGTTCCGGCGGCGACGACGCGCTCGCCGATCTGGCCGCGGCGTCGGCGTACAGGTGCTTGTCCAGGCTGCCCATGGGGAAGTACTCGTAGACGAGCAGCAGCTCGTCCCTCTCGTGGCACCACCCGATCAGCTTGACCAGGTTACGGTGCGACAGCTTGCTGATCGTGTTCACCTCCGCCACGAACTCCTGCTCCCCTCGCCGGGAGTTGTTGCCGCTAGACGTCGACACACGCTTCACGGCCACCTCCATGTCCATGTCCATCTTCTTCAGGTACCCAAGGTAGACGGTGCCGAAGCCGCCTCTGCCGAGCTTGCGGTTGGGGCTGAAGTTGGCAGTCGCGTTCCTCAGCTCCCTCAGCTTGAACTTCACCGGGCCGTGTGCGTCGATCATCTTCTCAAGGTTGTGGTAGGCGAGCCTTCTCTTCCGCGTCAGCCTCCTCCATACCAAGAACGCCAGAATCGATCCAGCGACGGCCAACGGGATCAGGATCATGGCAAGAATCAGATTCAGTCTCCCCCTATTTCCCTGTTTGTTGTCCCCGACGTCGCCTGTGCTGAAATTCCAAGCCTTTACCTGGTGCAATTCGGTGAACTCGCCGGTGGAAGCTGCGAAACCGACGGCGATGTCCTCAATCAGGTACCGTGACAGATCTACGGGCCAACCATACGTGAAATACTTCTGCTCTTGCACGGCAACTATGGTCAGCTTTGCGCCGTCGTACTGTATCCTGACCCATGTGTCCAACCCGCTGGCCAGGACGATGGAAATGTTGCTGAGAGGGTATGTAGCAAAAGATTTGATGCTGTTGATGTCGAGCCCGACATGGTTGCCGTCGGGATCGTACCTGTTGCTCTTCCTCGTGTCGAACTCCATGGCCACGACGCGGTTCGCCGCCGCGCCGTCCGTCTGGTTGTTCACCACGCCGAGCCGCTGCCCGCTGCTGTCGCTGGGCAACGCCGGATTGTTTGTCAGTATGAAAGCCATACCTTCTCCTGACCCGTTCTTCGGTAGGATGTTGAGCACGAACTCCGTCGAGAAGGACGTGAGCGCGGTCCGCTCGTTGTTCCACAGCTTGAGCGCCGCCTTGTCGTAGAGGACTCTTCCGGACCGGTGGCTCATGCTTCCGGCGTTCGGCGTGATTTGCAGGGCTCCATTTGCAATTCCTGAGCCCGGGCTGAAGCTGAAATCATCCCGGTTGGCCGTGACGAAGCTGGGGTAGCTGAACTGCAAGGAACTGCAGGTGCTGCTCAGTGTGACAAGAGCAGCAGAAGCTAGCAGAACGAAGCGCCTAATTCTGGCATGAGACGCCATGCTGGTGAATGAAGCGGGTAAGAAACTTAGAAGAAGACGTGGATTCATTTGTCTCCAACACGTTGAGTACAGTATGATGGAAGTCAAATGCCAACGCCGAATTATTAGAAGACATGTGGGCGTTGAAATAATGCTTGATCAACGGTGTGAACGAGCCACTCCACGTATCGAGAATTTTTGTTGCGGAAACTTCGTATCAATGCAGCCCAGCACCGAAGGAGACTTTGACGACTTCGCAAACTTCTCGTAAATTTTTGGTTGATTGAGTAGGTTAACTGGGATAAACAAGGAGGGTTGTTGTGCAAGTACAAGGATGAAAATGAAATACAGTTTTCATAACGATAAATGTGAATCAATCGTATGCCAGATATTACTTCTTTAAAAACAAAACATAGAGAATGAGATTACCGGTAGCCAAGCCCCACGGCTCATGAAGTCGTATGCTTGTTCAGAAAACAAAAATATGTGCCTTTTTCAAAGAAAGGACATGGAGTATATATAACTAGTAAGTTCACTTCCGTTCCAAACCATACATATCTCGGAATGGGTTCAAAACTTATCTGGACAAGTAACTAAAATGCGCCTGACGTTATGCGGTGCCAGTAGTAAACAAGCTGAGCTCAATAATGCATTACTTTTCGGAGGGAGGGAGGCGCTCGATAGGCCATGGGCTAAAAATTACTTATATCACCCACTCTATCTGATCTTGGTTGAAGATGTATTGTTTGGACTTGTGAATCCTGAGCTTCTCTAGCCTTCTGTCACCATCGCCACCGTCACCGCTGGTTACCAGCTCGACCCCTGTGAGCACAGCAAAATCGCATTCGGTTGTGATCCAACTAGGGTAATGAGGGTAGCCGTCTGATTCAGAGTCTCCACTGTCACGCACGATTTCGAAGATCTCAACAATGCAGAACTTGCCTTCGCCAAGGTTGATGAGGCCCAATCTTAACGTTGACCACTCATCAGGCGCGCTTAGATACGGCATGTCGCCCTGCGACAACGGTGGTTGGTCCATGGAAGCGAGGTCCGACGTTGCACACAGGTGGTGGGGCTTGTCGAGGGAAAAGCCAAGCCAGAGATTGAGGTCGGGGATGTACTCGGCTCCGCCTTCGAACGGCAGCACCCAGTCGCCGGCTTCCCACCACTCGCGCTCCACCGTGTCAAAGCAGTAGGTGCCCAAGCCAGCATCTGAAGTGGATGACACACAGATGGTGCGTCCACCGTCAATCACCGCGTGGGAGTTGATGACGCCACCAAAGGGCAGCGGCGGAAGAGACTCCCACTGCCAGCCCTTGCGGATACCAGAGTGATTGTCCATTCTGTCATGGCTGCCGAACCTGAGGACAAGGAACCTGGATATGTCTGCACCGGGATGCAAGACGAAGAGGTCCTCTTCCGAGGCGCCGGGCCGTCCTGTGGAATGATAATAGGCCTCCTTCCTATGAAACCACCCGGGAGGCTGGGCATGCACTGGAGACACTGCGAGTCAGGGTTGTAGAGGACGAAATCGCCCGAGCTGCAGCAGCACAAGATTCTGCTCTCGCTGCTGCGGGGGCTCACGAGTGCGAATTACTCCAGTGTGGTCCCACATAGTTGTGGGGGTCGGCCGGAAGGACATGGAAGGCGCAGGCAGAGGCTGCAAGGTCGGAATCTGTGGCTCCGGCCGGTGCACTTGTTCTTCAATTCTGCTTTTGCTGACGCCTCTTCTGCTTCTGTTGCTGATGCGTAGAAGAGATGCTCCATGACGTCCAGGCGATGCAGCGAGCACAAACCGCTCTTGACTTTTTCCACTGCAATATTCACAAACCGTCGGTCCATCTTCTCCCTTCCCAGACTTGGATCGAACTGATACCGGAAAGGAAAAAAAAAACAGAGAGATTCGAATTAAAATGACTTGAACAAGAGAGGCATCGACCCAATATGCCAAAAGGTTAAGCCTATCTCTATCTATGTCGGATCCAAGCAGATAGATCTGGATTCAAAGGACTGACTGGATAAGGGTTGAAAATGGACCTAGTACTGGAAACTGGAAAGAACAGAAAATATCAAAAATTTTGAGAGAGCATTCTGGATAACACTAAAATGGCGAGGTGAAACTAAAATGTAGGCCCCATCAAACATACAGCCAGAAAATACTATATCCATTATACATGATCTGGCCATTACAAAACTTGATACCACTGGCAGTGATGCAACGATGATATGATTATAGCACATAAACTACTAAGGAAAGCACTTTCTAATTATTAGAGAAACATATCAATGACTGAAACTCGTGTAGTGCTGCATCGAGATCAAACCGATTTAAGTATGTGATTCAAAAAATTATGAACGCAAGAATTTACATTCAATTCAGTTAGAGGAGGGTTGTTCTGATAATTTCCTTGATGTGGACAACCGTCCTGGCAACTTCCTTGGAAGTTACGGTTCCGGTCAGGCCTGGATGATTTGCCCCAATAAGGGTATGGCAGCCTTGAAGTGATAACACCATTGTCATATTTGTCCCCTGATGAAATCAGCACATAGATAAATATAGCATGAATTTCTATCAGGTACCGTGTAGATGTAGTACATGCAGCAAGCAATTTAATTAATGCATAATTAGAAACTCTGGAAAATGTGTGCATTTCTTATACGCACAAGGCATACAATACAAGAGGGGGGGGGGGGGGGGGGGGGCAAGTGTTGAAATTTCATAAATAGTAAATCCAGGAAAAAAAATTATGAATGGAAAAGACCTCCATACTCTTTTGTCTCTGGAAGATATGCATCAGGCAAAACGAAAACTACTCCAGGCAACCCTGGCCAACATTCCAAAACAGGAAGGTAAGAAAAACAAAGTTATAATCATATTAACTGCAAGATTAGCATTAATCAGTTATCACGTCACTCGCCATGGAAGTTTTCAGTCATTTCTTCACTCATTACAGCCTGAAAACCAGTATGAGTTGTTGTACTAAAAGCATACATCCTCTTCTTAGCCTCCTCGTAACTACAAGAAGCTCAAAGCTTAGCAAATGAGGCAAATTATATGTTGTGGCTCAGACATAAGCCCCCTAAGTGTCCACCCAAAGTACAAATCTCTGTAACAAAGGCCTTAGGCATTGAATGGATTAATGGCCATCTTTTGTTAACTGATTTGACAATGGATGAGTGAACATCTGACGAATTATTGTGAACATTAGGACCGGTGGGAGATGCTCTAAGTGCTGTTTCCGGAATCAGCCTCTAAAACAAACACTGACCAATTATTGTGTATACCATATAAGAAACCCTGCCATCATGAAAGCATTTTGTTTTCAGAATTAATGACATTGATGTTCTTCAGATAGCTTGACATTCTGTAATACTGAAGCTAGTAGTACATACTAGGATCAAGCTCCAAACCAAGATTAAGATAAGTCCCATGATCAAGCCCATCTGAAATTAACCCATTTCACCATGCAGGGGAACTCAACTAACCCATCGCTACAGCAAGCCCGTTCCCACAAAGTAAAGCCTTCCTATAATACGAAAACAACACGCCCATACATGTGAAATTGCCCAAAGTTTTTAGTTAACACTACCTCCCAACGACCCAGTGGCGGAGCGTGGAGCCAGATAGAGGGGGGGCCGGTATGCTACAGTAGACAACTATTGGGCTTGTGAAGACGAGAAGGCAGTTCGTGAGATCATGTGTTTCAGGCATCAACTTGGGCTGGGATGCCTGGGTCCTGATATGTTTCACAGGCCTCGGCCTTGCATCAACTGCTGGGCTGAATGGGGCTTGGGCTAGGATGCCTTGGTCATGGAATTTTTGTCACAGTCAAGGGGGGGCTGGAGCCCAGGATGGTCTCCACTGGGCTCCGCCCCTGCAACGACCTGTGCAAGGGTCTTAGGTAGGTCTCGATCATCTCCGGCTCCGCCCCTGCAACGACCTGTGCAAGGGTCTTGAGGTAGGTCTCGATCATCTCCTCGTGGGAGGGCTTGGGGTCGGGGAAGCGCATCGTGACGACCCAGTGGTTGTAGTCACACCCATTGTCAGGGGAGACGGTCTTGCTATCGTCCGCCACGCCACTGTAGGCCCTTCCCCGCGCCGCTGCCGCCGTCGACCCTCCAGCGGCGCCGGGGAGCAGGAGCGGGAGAGGCCGCGAGATGGAGGCTGACGCGGCCGGACGGAGAAACGCGGATGTGGTGACGGCGATAAGGGGCCGCCGGAGGCGCAGAGCGAGGGCCATAGCGTGCTAGGGCTTCAGTGAGATGAGATTCCTGGGCTTCTAAATAAGCTGTATATATATATATTGGCAACGTATCCTATGAGAACCAGGTTCGTGTGAGAACTATGAGAACTTCAATCTGGGCCACATGATCTTGATCCAAGGAGGACGCATAGGGAGAGGTGGGAGGGGGAATTTGCAAAAGTATGGTTAAGTGGGCGGTGATTTTGTAAATCCCCCCTCCCACCTGAATTCATGCGCCTCATTGGATCAAGATCATGTGGCCCAGATTGGAGTTCTCATAGTTCTCATACGAACCTAGTTCTCATAGGATACGTTGCCATATATATTCATCTGGAATAATGCAAGTTCACCGCACAAAAAAAAAAACATAACACAAAGTACACTATACATGATCGTGGACACGTACTGGACACCACCAGCTAGCGCTGCGCAATACTGCCGCCGCCTTTCCAGATCAAAGCTCGAGACGGCGAGGCCGCGTAGAAGCACGGTGAAATTAACATGACGGCGGCAGCATGGTTGATCGTCCCTGCTATGCCGCTCTTCCTCGGGTCGAACTCCATAGCCGTCCGGCCGTCGGGATGCCATACCTTCCGCCTGTTGTTCAACATTTTGAGCAGTGAGTGCCTGATGTTTTCGGTGTTTGTGAAAGCGATCCATCTTTTCAATTCCGGAGCCTGGGATGAGGCGAGCCGTCGAAGCTGGGGTGCTAGGACCATATGATGGAAGTCAAATGTTTACGCCAACTATCAGAATTTCAGAATGCAAATGTGCGTTCAAATTATTCTATCCAGGCGTGGATAAACAAAGGCGGCCAGTGAGAAAATTAAGCCCATGGGCTTATAGGCCTGCTACCATTGCAGCCCATGTGTGGCGGTCAGTGGACACCTCAAGCTAATAGCCATGGCTTCCGTCTCCATCCCCTACCTCCGGACCTGAGCCGAGCCTTCCCGTTCCTGACCCTAACCCTAGCCCTTCCATGCGAGGGTGGCAATGGCACCCGCCTCCCTCGCCATCTCCCTCTCCTTCCGCTTCCTCCCCGCGCCCAGGCTCTTACGCAGGAGGCTGAGACCCCGGTCAATTAGGGCTTCGAGTGACACGAGTGGCGTTGCAGGCGGGGACTGGAAGGTTGGGGCTCTGGAGAAGAGGGTGGGTGATTTGAGGGCTCTCGTCGCTTCAGCGCCTCCTGCTGTTGCTTCGGTAATGGCGCCCCCTTTCCGGCTCTCAGTATTTTGTCTGTTTGAACTAAGGAGATTGTGATTGATGTGGGCGAATGTTAGCCCGATGGTGAATTGCGGCGAGTGCAACGAAGTTGTTGTGTTTCATAGATGTAGAACCTGACTAACCCCAGAACTCTCTTATGATTACTGCATAAAAGGCTAGTTTGCCTATTGATATCAATCAGTGTGAATTTGATCAAACCTATTGAATTTGATGTACTACGAACATGTGAAGAATCAATGGCGTGCCACATATGTGTGCTGAAAATATGAAACATTGGATTTTGTAGCCTCCTACTTGGAAACACTGCTTCTCTGTCAGTGACGCTGCTCTGGCAACCTACAGAAGAAATGCCTATTGCGTCATGGAGTCCGTTTATCTTTGTAATCTTTTTGTTCTTTTTCTACCATCTGCCCAATTGGTTATAGACATTGCATGCAAGTGCAACTTACTCTTTGCTTTGGACTTCCTTTCATTCCAGCATTAGATGATTGCTCTTGTACCCCAGTTGCAACTAATGCTCTTTGCACATCTCCTGCTCTTACATTCTCTTTGTTTGCAGATCCGGAAAAACCTCGGACTGAATTTTGTTACTGGTTTCTGTCTTGGCGTTGCATTTTTAGCTTCTGTTGCAAGGCGGGTCATTAGAAGAATCAGAGAGAGTGATAATAAAGGTTCTGTTGCTGATCTAGTGAGGCGTGGGCAGTTGAAATCCGGGCAACGAGGGGGGTATGTTTTCTGCCTCCTTGAAGTTGTATTTTGCATTCTCTTGTACATTGTTCACTAAAGCTGGCCAAGAACTAAACTGTCATGGCAGTTTCAGCATATAGTCAACTACCTATGATTGATGTGTTGCCGGGTTTATGGATGTTATATAGTCTTTTGACTTTAGCCTCAAAATCCTATGTTTTATGAGTGTTTTCTTTACATAACATTTGAAACTTTGTCTATTTAGGAATCGGTGCCCTTTTTCTGTTCCAATTCACTTGCTTCATGCCTCCATATCTAGCATGGCAAATTGGCAATAGAAACTTTACTCTCTGAAACTGATTGTAGGGTCCACGTACAATACTGCATGAATGACAAAAGAAAGATTTGTACTAATTTGCAAGCTTACACGCAATCCTTCTGTGCAATTGTCTAGGAATTTCTTTTGAATTTGGCAATAATTTTGACTGAATTAATCCCTGCAGTACAAAGCTCCGTACCTACGATGACCCTTTCAATAATCCATTAGTCAAGATTGATGAGGGTACTTCTACGGCTCAAATGTTTGGAAAGGAGTACCGTTTGGCTCCTGTTACGCTTACGAAAGAACAACAAGCAATGCATCAGAAGAGGAGATCACGTACATATCAGTGGAAGCGGCCCACTGTGTTTCTTAGAGAAGGTGATTCATTACCACCAGATGTTGATCCAGACACGGTTAGATGGATTCCAGCAAACCACCCTTTCGCTGCGGCTTCAAGTGAAGTTGATGAGGAGACTGCCAAACAGAATGTTTATCAAAAGGATGGCGTCCCGTCTCGTATTAAAGCTGAACATGAAGCAATGCAGACAAAGCTAGAGGCTTCAAATGATGTGAGTTCTTACTTCTAAACATGATCCTTTTGACCGCTAAAAGGTCACAAACCAAAACATTTTTATATGTTAGCATTGGCGGGTTGCGGGTATATAATGTCTCATAGATTGTTGCCACCACAATATGGATTCTTTACGAAGCAGCCTTATAATTGATTGGTCTTATCCCTATTGTTGCCTTTTGAACAGCGCTCCCAAATAGTGTTTCTGAATCTCAATAATGTTTGCAGGCAACAAGATTGCATTCCTATCCAAGGAATACGCAGGGTAATGAGATACCATTTAAGTTATCCAGTGAATCGTCTGGGAGTATGCAGGGTGATGAGGTACCATTGAACTTATCAGGCGAACCATCTGGGAGTCTTAAGCCCTTTCACTCTTTGGAGAACCAAAATAGACAGCCAGTTGACTCTGGTAGACATATCTCTGATGGAAGTTCACAATCGAAGAGACTGGAAAAGCAATGAAATTTGTGCATCGTCAACACTTCGGTAGTATTTGCTTTGTTGTGTAGCTTTATCAGGTTTCAGCTGTAGATAGAGGTTCTGGAATCTGGAACAGTTGGCGTACTGGCTTACATAGCGAGTGGTTAATTTAGAGTGTCACTATAATGTCTGTCGGGATGTTGTAAATGGATATTTCTTTGTAACCATGCACTCTGTTTGTCATCCTCAAAATCTAAGAAACGTATGGTAACTTTGGAAGTTGTCTCATGCTGCCACTTGAATTTAATACTAAAACATACTAACTGAAGTTATTCTAGTGGGTTTAAGGGAATGAAGACATAATACTACATCTTACAAAAAGTAGCATCAGCTACTATATGTAACATCCAACGGGCATAAAATTTCACTAGGGAAGGAAAAGACATTATAATGAAACGTATGGTAACTTTGGAAGTTGTTTCATGCTGGCACTTGAATTTTTTTAATACTAAAACGTAGTTGACAAAGTTATTCTAGTGGGTTTAAGGGAAATGAAGACATAATACATCTTACAAAAAGTAGCATCAGCTACTATATGGAACATCCAACGGGCATAAAATTTCACTACGGAAGGAAAAGACATTATAATGAAAGATATGCCCTAGGTGGCGCAGGTATTCTCATCTGCCTATACAAACCAGTTTGCCGTCATCTGCAATCCTTTCTAGAACTCTGGATCAGCAGCAAGGTAAATACATAAAAATGTCATACAAACTTAGATATCCTCAAGGCCCTCTTCGTCCTCATCACCAAACATGGCTGCCATTTTCATAGCTAGTTTCGCAGCCATTTCCCTCCTTTGGAAATCAGGCATGAGCCTTAGATTAGATCGCATGTTGCCAATCTCTGACATCAGCCGCTCCAGATCATCAAGGCCATAATGCTCATCATCAAAAAGCTTGGTAACCTCTGGGGCATGATTCTCAGCACTATCTGCTTGGGTACCGTTCAGATTACCATTATCAGTTCCGTGGTCCTGAGTTACAGTTTGTTCTTCAGCAGTTTCTGTGGATGTCTCGTTTGGGAGCAGGTTGGATGCCGAAGAATTAGCATCTGCATTCACGACTAGCTGTGTGCGATCCTGCATATCCTTAGCCTCATTCGATCCCTCAAATCTTTTGGACGTACTTGACTCACCTACGAATTCCCAATGTTCATCAGACCCATGGGACAGGACCTCGTAATCAAATTCATAGTTTGATTCATCCTCCGAAGATTCTGCCAAAATGATAAATGAATATTCAGGGACAGATAGTACACAGTTTCAGTTTTCAACTGAAAGTACAATCAATGGCTTAGCTGTGCAAAGATTGAGTAACATGTACTCCAGAAAAAAGGATAGTGCTTGAAATTACATGACAGAGGAATCAACTTAGCATGTGATGTCATCCTATTATTCAAAAACTTCATAGAAATGTTTTTCCTGATTTAAGTTACCTTCGTTCTCAATCAAGGTTGGAGCAGTTATTCTGTTTCCAGATTTCAGAATCATTCCAGGCCACATATGTGCAGAAAGGGCTCCAAAGAGTCGCTCTAAGCCCTGACTATCACCATCCACTGATAGACCTGTTAGTTTTGAATGTACATCAATTAAGATAGGGACACGCAAACCTCTAAATATTTATCTTGTCTAGAGCATATCCCCCTTTCATTGGAGTCTGCTAAACTATCAGGTCTCGTAAAAAAGATAAGAACTTATTGATGCTCAATTTAAAGTGGTAACAAATTGATCACTGAAAACAGAAACAGCTCGATGGTAAACAGATGCTAAAACTTGAGATAACAAATCAAACAGTTACAGCCCAGGTGTAAGCTTACATTTATCAAAGTCAGCACTAGAAGCACAAGCCTCAATATACTCGATGTTCTGCTCGATACACCACTTTGAAGTGGAGTCTCTGATCTCTATGCATTGCTCTTCCCCTGATAACAAGCCACAACCTTCACTTTCATTAATCCCAAAATCCAAAAATTCAGGATGTGGATCAGAACTTGACTCCCCAAGCCTTTGCATGCGCCTCCTGTATTCGACATGCGCCCCATGACCAGGTACTAGATCTGCTTTATTTCCTATGCACAACAAGACTTCAAACCTTTGAATGTCAATACTGGCAACCCAACTTTTGAGAGTCAGAAAGGAGGATTCCTGCATGATTACCAGGACAATTACCATACTTCAGAATTGAGTACCAAAGAATTGAACATTAAAGGATTTAACATTATAAATCGACAATGGAACTATAAGTTGTATAAAAGCTAGAAACAAGGGTTCAGTCGTACATCACTCATATCGAAGACCATAACAAGAGCAGCCAACTGATCTTGATGAGGGAGGGAGCCGAGAGAAAACCCTTCCCCAAGATTAGCTGTCCAGATTGAAAGATCAGCTGAGTAATACTTTGTGTCAATTGTCCACCTGCATAGAAATCAAGTAAAAGGAAGTCTACCAAGTATCAGCAGACTCGTTCAAAACTACGCATGACATTTCTCTGAAGTATTTCACACCACTCATACACAACAACATAATTTGGCATCGCGCAATCACATACCCCTGACACAGGACTCCAGAGGACAAGTCGTGTGCTTCCGGTATTTCTGCAGCAAGCAACCCTGTAGTAGTGCGGTTCATGGTGATATGAATAAGTCCAGAAGAATACAAAAATAGAAAGAAAAAAAAACATCACGGTTCTAGGAACTATGAAGATCCTGTTTTGTCAAATCATATAAGCCAATCTATTTTTAAAGCTAGTTCATCAATTAGAACACTGGAGTACTATAAAGCTTGCGTGGACTCCTCTATCTACTCGAAATCAACATTTTCCTTTTCGGTTTGTCCACTCAAATCACCGATGAACTACGGAGCTCCTCCTTTACAAGAGCAAGACGCGTAAGCAATACATCGAATTCTAATCCTAAGCACTTCGCCTACTCTATCCAGTGGATGTTCGCGTCAAATAGGGGCCGAAAAACATAAGGAAAATAAGGAGGAGGGCAGCGAGATCTCACGAGAGAGGATGGTTCGCTTGCCGACGCCGGGAGCGCCGACCAGGAGGACGCCGGGCCGCTCCTCCAGGGATCCCTCCATGGTCTCGCACCAGATCAGAAACTCTCGCTGGGCTACACCTACCTCGGTGTCCTGTCTCCTCGCTGCTGTCTGGAGACGCGACGCGCGAGTAACGAGAGGAAGAAGACAGAGTAGAAAGCGGTAAGTAAATTTTACGCTTTCACTCCGATGGGCGACTCGGTCCACACAGAATCACCACCGTATCGAACGGCGGTGCGGCTCCACTGCTCACTCATCCCCCGGCACGCGGGCGGATCGATTTGCTCAGTATTGAGAGGAGCACGAGGATTCGATTGTGGAAGCCGGGGCCGCAGCGGAGGTCGGCGTCCTCGCCGGAGCGCGTCGCGGCGAGGAGCACGGTGAGCCGCGGCCTCGTCCCGGCCGCCGCAGCGCGCGCGAGAAGGCGGCGCTCGGCCTCGTCCCGGCCGCCGCCGCGTCCTCCACCAATTGACCCCTGGGTGCTGACGCATTCTCATTGACCCGCGTCGCGGGCAAAGTTTCGCTGGGACGCTGGGCCGAATTGGACGCTCCTCTCTTCTGCGACTCGAGGGCCAAGCGTTTGAATGGTGGCGCCCCCATGGCCGCCACCGCCGCCTCTTTCTCCGGCGCCACCTACCGTGGCGACCTCCCACATGGAGGTGACGCAGGCGCTCGCAGATGCGCTGCGCTCGTGCAGCGCGCGCCGCACGCTCTCTGGCGCCCGCGCGCTGCACGGGCGCCTCCTCGCCGTGGGCCTTGCTTCCACTGTCTTCCTCCAGAACACGCTCCTCCACTCCTACCTCTCCTGCGGAGCCCTTCCCGATGCCGGCCGTCTGCTGGCGGAGATCTCCCACCCCAACGTCATCACCCACAATGTAATGCTGAACGGGCTTGTCAAGGTTGGCCGCCTGGGCGACGCGGAAGAGTTGTTCGATAGAATGCCTGCGAGAGATGTTGCCTCGTGGAACACGCTCATGTCCGGATACTTTCAGAGCAGACAACAATTGGCTGCGCTGGAAACCTTTGGGTCCATGCTCCGAAGTGGGGATTCATTGCCAAATGCATTCACATTTGGCTGTGCTATGAAGTCCTGTGGAGTCCTTGGGTGGCGGGGTTTGGCGCTGCAGCTACTCGGGATGGTTCAAAAGTTTGAATCCCAGCATGACAGTGAGGTCGAGGCTTCCCTTGTCGACATGTTTGTGAGATGTGGAGATGTTGACTTGGCTTCAAGGTTGTTTTTTTGCATTCGAAGCCCAACTATTTTCTGTCGGAACAGTATGCTAGTGGGTTATGCCAAGACATATGGTGTTGACCACGCTCTGGAGCTTTTTGATAGCATGCCTGAACGAGATGTTATTTCCTGGAACATGATTGTGTCAGCATTATCTCAGAGTGGCCGAGTCAGAGAAGCTCTTGATATGGTTGTAGAGATGCAGAGCAAAGGTGTGCGCCTTGATTCGACAACTTACACTAGTGCTCTAACTGCATGTGCTAGATTGTCTTCTTTGCAATGGGGTAAGCAAATACATGCTCAGGTGATTCGGAACCTACCACGCATTGATGCATATGTTTCTAGCGCTCTTGTTGAGCTATATGCAAAATCTGGTTGTTTTAAGGACGCAAAGGGAGTGTTCGGCTCTTTGCGCGATCGGAATAATGTAGCATGGACAGTTCTCATTGCGGGATTCTTGCAGTATGGGTGTTTCATTGAATCTGTTGAGCTGTTCAATCAGATGAGAGCTGAGTTGATGACACTTGATCAGTTTGCACTGGCAACTCTAGTAAGTGGCTGCTGCAGCAGGATGGATTTGTGCCTTGGTAGGCAACTGCATTCGCTATATATGAAAAGTGGACAGATTCAATCTGTTGTCGTCTCCAATTCTCTAATTTCCATGTATGCAAAGTGTGGCAATCTCCAGAGTGCTGAATCTATATTCAGATTTATGGACGAAAGAGACATTGTATCATGGACTAGCATGATTACTGCGTATTCTCAAGTGGGGAACATCATGAAAGCTCGAGAGTTCTTTGACAACATGCCCAGGAGAAATGTCATAACATGGAACGCAATTTTGGGTGCATATATACAACATGGAGCTGAGGAAGATGGCCTCAAGATGTATACTGCTATTCTAAGCGAGAAGGATGTCAGACCTGATTGGGTTACCTATGTTACATTGTTCAGAGGGTGTGCAGATATCGGTGCAAATAAACTTGGGGATCAGATTATTGGTCACACCGTAAAGGTTGGTCTCATTTTAGATACCTCGGTCACGAATGCAGTTATCACGATGTACTCCAAGTGCGGAAGGATATCAGAAGCTCGAAAAATGTTTGACATCCTGCAAGGGAAGGATCTGGTTTCTTGGAATGCCATGATCACCGGTTATTCACAGCATGGCATGGGAAAGCAAGCTATAGAGATCTTTGATGATATGCTGAGAGCAGGTGCAAAGCCTGACTACATAAGCTATGTTGCAGTTTTGTCAGCCTGTAGCCACTCCGGACTTGTGCAGGAGGGTAAATCTTATTTTGATATGATGAAGAGGATCCATAATGTATCTCCGGGGCTGGAGCATTTCTCATGCATGGTGGACCTTCTTGGCCGTGCAGGGCTGTTATCGGAAGCCAAGAATCTCATTGATGAGATGCCCATGGAACCAACAGCCGAAGTTTGGGGAGCTCTTCTTAGCGCCTGCAAGATACATGGAAACGATGAGCTCGCCGAATTAGCAGCAAAGCACTTGTTTGAACTGGACTCGCCGGATTCTGGGAGCTACATGCTTATGGCAAAGATCTATGCCGATGCTGGGAAATCAGATGATTCTGCTCAGGTGAGAAAGCTGATGAGAGACAAGGGGATAAAGAAGAACCCGGGCTATAGCTGGATGGAGGTTGACAACAAGGTCCATGTCTTCAAAGCGGATGATGTGAGCCACCCACAAGTTCTCGCAATTCGGAACAAGCTGGATGAGCTCATGGCGAAGATCGCGCACCTCGGGTATGTGAGGACCGAGTCCCCACGCTCCGAGATTCACCACAGCGAGAAGCTGGCGGTGGCATTCGGGATCATGAGCTTGCCTGCCTGGATGCCGATCCACATCATGAAGAACCTGCGCATTTGCAGCGACTGCCACACGGTGATCAAGCTGATAGCGTCGGTGACCGGACGGGAGTTCGTGATTCGAGATGCCGTGCGATTCCACCACTTCAAAGATGGTTCCTGCTCTTGTGGGGACTACTGGTGATTAGTGACCACTGAATAAATGTATACTTCATTTTTGTAGCCCGGCAGATTGGTCGAGGAAAACAGCAGTAGAATATCCTGTGTCGTTTTTATGTCATTTCTATTGCATAATATATAAATTCCAGTCAAAATAATTTATATACGTACAAAGAAGTGCCAAATGCATCGAAGTCATTCAGCAACTGCTCGGACGTCATAGAACATTTGCATTTTCCAGAGTCAAGCAGCAACCGTAATGGATCATTTACATTCCAAACTCGTGCGCGACATGGACAACTAGTTATGCATTTGGTTGAATCAATCACAAGATTTGAATCAGGATCCCAAGAAACACACATCCACACAGACTCTTCACAATTTAAGAACTGCACAAGGCTTCGTAGCGTAGGAATGCAGGATGATGCTAAAAACACAAGCTGTACATCGTGTAAGTCTAAAAT
Source organism: Eragrostis nindensis (assembly GCA_012490785.1). NCBI lineage: Eukaryota > Viridiplantae > Streptophyta > Magnoliopsida > Poales > Poaceae > Eragrostis > Eragrostis nindensis. Next base: position 38,112 of record JAAXCT010001996.1, read on the forward strand.
GCACCAGGTGCATCCCTCATGCTGATATTCAAGCTGTTTCTCATTGTTCTTCGACCGACTCCCATATTGCCCTTGGTCATCATGGCAACAAACTCTCCATAGTCAATGCGACCGTCCTGGAAAAAAGAGAACAAGGTTAGACTTAAACAAGTCAACTCTGCTATAGAGTCATTTAAAAACTATAATAATTGATTGATGAAGCATGAAATGAACATAAGCGAGTAATAGAATAATAAGTTAGGCCATCTTAGGTTTTTTATGCATGTAGCCTAATTAACATGAGACTTACATTGTCCTGATCAACTTCGTTAATGACATCGTCAAGAAAAGCATCTGGCATGTTATGCTCTTTGCAAGCTTGCTGCAATTCATCCACAGTGATGTACCCACTACCATCTTTGTCAAAATATGAAAACGCTGCCACCAGATGTTCCTCACGCTCCAGTTTATTGAGATGCAGCGTTGCAGCAATGAATTCTATATAGTCAATCGTCCCACTGTTGTCAATGTCAGCCTAGAATCAATGGAGCAGAAACAAAGATGTAAGTGTTTTAGAATGTTATGAACCTTTGGCATAAAAAAGCCTAGCCAAGCTCGTTATCAGCATGTGAATCCCCCGCTTTGCCGAGTGCCAATGCACAAGGCACTCGGTAAAGCTACCCCCATTGCCGAGTGCCCATTCACCTGGCACTCAGAAAGCCCTAATGTCGCCGAGTGTTAAATAGAGTACACTCGGTAAAGCTCCCATCGATTGCCGAGTGCCCATTCACGTGGCACTCGGCAAAAGCCCTAACGTCGCCGAGTGTTAAATACTGTACTCTCGGTAAATCTCCAATCCATTGCCGAGTGCCCATGCGTTTGGCACTCGGCAAAAGCCCAACCATCGCCGAGTGTTAAATCCATTACACTCGGCAATGGTTCCAATCTTTGCCGAGTGTAATGGCTTTTGCACTCGGCAAAACCGGTTTCCAGTACCATTTTTTTTGATTTTTTGCTTCTGCAACCAGTTTTTTAATATCACAGGTATAAATATCAAATCAAATCACTGACAGAATATATGCATAACAATAGATATCACATGCCACAAACATGTCACATGACATAAACATATCACACATGCCATAAACATATCACACATGCCACAAACATGTCATAAACATATCACACATACCACAAACAAGTTACAAGTCCTGAAATGGTTTGACAACACATAGTAGTTCACAAATAACATATCCGGAGCACAAATAGTTCATAACTACACATGTAGGTAGTTTATAACAATAGTTCATAACAAGTTTTACATTTTTGATTCTACTTAGAACGTTTTACATTTAGTTCATAACAATCTCTACTTAGAACATTTTACATTTTTGATTCTAGAGTCAACCATTGCAATCATGTATAGTAAGTTTAGATATTTGAAAATAATATTGTTAAATTGATATGAAAAATAGTTCACTATAATATTTTTCTGCTTCATTTTCCCACTTTTCATGAATCTTCATACAAACCAAAGGGATTATTCCACCCATTCCCATCCGTTTTTATCCCTACTCATCTCCTCTTACGTCCTCCTTTTTATTCTAAAATGTAGGTAGTTTATTTTAATTTTATATTAATTTAAACTACTCTAATGTTGATCAACTTAAAAAATACACAAGCATCAACAACATCATCAGTTTATATCTACCATGCATTAAATATGTCTCTGGTTTATGATGTGGCATTTATTTGGTAATATAGATATCAACATATTTTTCTACAAACTTTGTTAAAATTAGAAAGTTTCTAAAAGTAAAATGGTCTATTTCCTTTGAGTAGGCTCGGGGAGTAGTTGACATGATCTTTTTGATAGTTCTCTCTACAAGAACTTTAGATGGAGTCAGGAACTAGGAAGAGATTCAGCATATATATGGCAACGTCGTCTTATGGCATGGGAGATCATCATGCGTGTGGTGGTGGTGGCAAAAGTTGCTCCACGAAATAATTCCTCTTCTTCTTTAATTATTCTTATGTTGCCATATAGATAGTTATGTTCTTTTTAGTGAAATACATGCTAATGCACAATCGCGGAAAAAAAAAACATAGAAGGGTTGATTAGGCATGCATACATATAGATATGAATTTGGAGTTTATTTGTACAAAGCACACCATACGGCTTGATATAGGAAATATACCATATTGAGAACTTTGACGCAACAAATAAGAAAGTATTCCATATTTCCATATACTCCATAATTTAGTATACACACCAATGTTCTCACCGAGAAAGATTATTGAGCATATGCCGCAGCGCAATTAAGCTAACTAGCGAGGTAGGTAATCAACAACAGCACGGTACGTGCGATCAAACCAGACCCACAAGACGAGGAGGCCGGCGAGGACGACCGCTAGAACGCAACCGAGGGCAACAAATGCCGTCGTGTGACCATACATGACGACAAGGAACGCTGCGAGCACCAGAACGCCGGTGCCGACGATGGAGACGGTGACGAGGGCGTGGAGCGCGGCGACCGGAGCGAGCGGCAACGACAGGTTCACGTAGCTCACCGTGGCGTGGGAGAGCGACGCGCAGGGCAGCCACGACACCGCGGCCAGCAGCCGCCGTGGGCTCCTGGCTATCTTCAAGCGGTAGAGGGTGTAGGCGTAACCTATGGCCAGGCCGAAGAAACACAGCTGCAGAAGGACTGACCATGCCCACATACGCGAACGCGATGTGCCGCGCTCCTTGTGCGCTTCCCCCACGGTCGTCGAGGACGACGACCGACGCGGCATGATTCAATTCGCCTAGCTGCGGCTCGTGGCGTCGTCGATCGATCTGCTGGAGGACTCGCTCGCTCTAACACATACCTACTTATATATATGTATATATAGATGTGTATAGTTGCATTCTATTTAGAGTAGGTACATGTGTATATAGAAATAGAGAGTATGGTATCCTGCCCACATTTTCTTTTAAAAGTACTCCATATAAACGATCGTATTTTTACACTACGTCATCTTCCTTTCTATAATCTTATTTGTTGCTCCTACCTAAAAAAAACTACTCCGTATGTATGAGATATCAATTCCAAAATCGATCGAATGGAATCCCATAGCTGTGCGAGTCCAACTATGGCGGAGCCCAGAAGACCTTGACTCCAATACTTTTAAAATGCACGTAATGGTCCTTAAACTTGTTCAAAATTCTTATCCCGATCCTAGTATACTCTCAAAATACACTTGTTCCACACACTCATTCAAGGAGCCCGGAGCTGCTCTTCCGACACAATTCCCATTGGGATCGGCTCCTGTGTTCGGCTCTCCTGCTGGGAGTCCGCGCGTGCCTCCTGGGGTCGACGCGTGGCCGGAACCGCGTGCGAGTGCGCCTGATTCCTCGGTAGCGGCCCCGCCTTCACCTGGTTCGTCCACGCGGCGCGCTGCGACAAGTCCAACCCACGCATCGCCAACCATTCATTTATTTAGAAAGAAACTTTTGTGGATCGTTTCTATCTTTTAAGATTTCAAAATCAAGTTCTAGTCCCATTCAAATTTGGTAAAAACAAGTTCATAAGGAATCATTAGGAACACATGGATGACCAATAATCCTGGATACAAGATTCGGTGATTTTTAGAGTTATTATTTTAATACATTTATTTAATAATTGTTTTCTATTTTAGAGATTATATTAGAATAATGTGAAAAATTGTTTAACTTTTGCTCTAAATAATGTTGATAAAACCACAAAAGATAATTTGACTCTACTTTATTTAGAGATTTTGATATTTCATGATTTCTCCCTAAATTTTAGATCACTTCAACGGCTAAAATTCAGACATTATTTAAAAATAAATGAATACATGTTGAAAGCATAAGGACTTGAATGAGAGTTAAGGATATACATGTCTAAATTGGCTGGGCCTAATGGGTGGCTCAAGGCCCAGCATGATTTGGCTCAGCACCAGCATGACCCGGTATGCCTGGCCGGGCTTGGGCCATTATCGGGCACGCGGACTAGCATGGGCACAGTTCGTTTAATTGGATGCTCTGATTGGCCCGCTATATCTTCTCACATCCATTAAATCTACTCCCTCCGTCCCAAGAAGACCGTCGCTATGGGATGCGTGCACGTGTTACTTTCTCAACTTTGCGTGCAACATTTATATCTCCAAATAAATTTGTTATATCTCCAAATAAATTTGTTAAAAAACTAGATTCAAAGATCTATCTAATGATACTAATGATGTATTATAAACATTAATATTATTTTATATATAATTTGCCGTAGTTGAAAAACACTGTTTTTCTCAGGAAGTGAGAATGACACTCTTCTTGGGACGGAGGGAGTAATCCCCTAACTAATCAAATCATATACATTTGTATATTGAGATAAAAAAATGTGGGAATGTAACGAACTAGTGGTGTATGATGTATATGTGAGATGAGCTTGTGCTAAACATGTGATGTGTATGGTGTGTTCTGGTCAGTCGGGACCCCCTATGTATACAGCGCGTTGTTCATAGCCTACGTGTAGGACAGCCCAAGGCCCATTCATCTGTTTTCGGCCCAGCAATGCAAATGGTGCCCGAGAGCCGAGAACTCTTTTTTCGTTGAAGCCGCGGTCCTCCTCTCATTGTCACACGTAAACTGCTGTTAGTGAACAGAAGGACTCTCAAAAAAAAAAGTAAACTGCTGTTAGTAACGATTTTTTTTCCACGCAACAGATACTATGCTGGAGCTGTGAGACTATTTCAACGTGTACTCCACATGAGACTTTCACGCATTTTTCTTTATTTCATATTTTGATTAAAACATGTATCCTAAAGAAACTTATTTTTACCAATTAAACAATTGATATCACTACCAGAACAATCATATTTCATTGCTAGAACAATTAATTTCCATTAGTGCAACATTTGGTATTCACTTCCTCGCAAAAAAAAAACATTTGGTATTCACTATTAGAACAATCCATTTTCACTGGAACAATAAAATATTCACTACTGGAACAATCAATTTTCAGTGCTAACACAATCGATTTTCATAAGTAGAACAATATATATTCATTGCTGGAACAATAGATGTTCATAACTGCAACTATTAAATCATTAATTAAAAATTCAAATTCAAATCAAAATTCAAAAATTTTAAAAAACATACTCATGTTGGATCTTGATTTGTTACATTAATTCTAGAGAACTCACTGATTCAAACGGAGACGAAAATGCAGTTAAGATTTGAGAGAAAACTTGATTTTTAAATTTCGAAATGACTCTGCATTTCCATCCAACGTGAGATCGCCACGTGTCATTCTATCCCAACCTGCCTGCGCTTTCTCCCCTCGCCTCCCCGCTGTGCATTCGCGCTCCGCTCCAGCTTCCATTCCCGCGTTGCCACGTGTCCGCGCTACCCCGAAGCTCGGGGTAGCGCGCGCTACATATAGGGTTGCCGCTGGTCAGGATGGGCTGATAGGAGGCACGGCCCACTAGCTTTTTGGGCTAACAAACTGGCCCGATACGATTAGGATCTCCAAGGGTAGGGCCACAAGCAAGGATCACGGGTCGGCCCGTCACTATAGACGTGCCATCACTAGTCGGGTCGGTCGGTTTTTTTTGGGCCATGCAGTTAAGGATAAATTGAAGGACCAAGATAAGAGCGTGGGACAAGTTCAAGAACCGGGGCGAATCTAGGGGTGTTTTGTGGGTGCCCAGGCACCCACAAAAATTTGAAAAACCACTATTAAAGACAAAATTTCACCATTTTAACAGATTAAATCTTCATATCTACAAGAGAAAGGCACCCCCTCTAATTTGCTCTAGCTTTGCCCCTGAGAACCGTTATATACATTTTGAAAGTGTTAGGACCGGGATGAACTTGAAACTTGTTTAATTAGGGGGCAGAGACAAGAATAGCCCCCTGCGTCATATGAATTTAGCCAGACCGAACGCTAGGCACTGGGGTTTAAACCCCAATCGACCCACCCTCCACTCTAGCAAAGGTGCGGCCGGCGGGAATCGAACCTGGGCTGGCTAGCTCCCACTCTATAGAACTAACCATCCGAGCTGACCCCACTCCCAACTTGAAACTTGTTTAAGAACTAGGATGAGAGTGTGGGGCAAGTTTAAGGATCATTATTTGCATTTTGAGAGTATGGGGGACCGGGATAAGAAAACCAAACAACTCTAATGATAGCGGTGAAATTTATTCTTCAAAAGTCAAGATAAATCAATATATGTTTTTTTTTGCTTGTAAACTAAAATATTCTAAAAGGTATTGACAAACACGGTTTCAAAATTTTTGACCCTAGCACATCTAAATCATCATTTAGACATTTACGTGCGAGCTTAACTGGTTTGCTTTCTGTGTTGGAACTTGTTCATCTAGAACGAGTGATTGACTCGGAACGGATACTTGTATTTTAAAAATTTTATTATTTTAGGATTTAAGGACATATGGCATTCAGGGGTAGTATGCGACGTGAAGATGCAAGCCCAGATCATTTCTGCATCTTCCTGGGCCTGGCCACCTGGGCCGTTGGCACATGGGTTGGGCTGCCTACTCCGTTTACCCGGCTATCCATTAACTGCTTGTCAGTTAGTTATTCAGCGGAGTCTCAAAAAAAAAAAAGTTAGTTCTTCAACGTTACCTGCTCTTCTATTTTCTATTTACTAGGAAACAATGTGTTGCATCGTGAGAAAGTTAAAATCCATCCAAAGTGCCAAAAACCCTTGTCAATCCGTATACGATGTTAAAGAAAAGAGGAATGTGGCAGGCGGTTGATGATGCATGTGTGCATAATATGTTCAGCTGCAGAAGATCATTGGAAGCATGGTGATGTTGTGCATATGTGTAGATGCAATAATACTAGTGACCGGAAACTGACCACTGGATGGGAGCATGCAAATTTTGGTCAAGTAGCCCGGCGACCACGCAGCAAAGGCTAAATTAAGCTTCGTCTCCTTGCCTGATAAGTGCAGAATGCTACATTGTTGGCACACAAAGAAACAAGCTAGTACGCACAGCAGGAAGTTGAAATAGATGGAAGAATGAACGGCTCAGCATGCCAAACAAAGGTGCCAAACAGCCATGAACCTGCCCATGACGATGAAGCAAAAAACGTCGTAACCAAGGCATAAACGAACGACCGCTAAGCTGAGATTGCACCAAAGTTCCTAACCACCATGACAAGAAAAAGGTCGGCGATACTTGATCCTGCTCTGTGGTGGCTGGTGAGGGCTCGCATCAACGGAGGCGGCATCACGGGGTGGTCCAGGTCCACGCCAGGAAGTAGGCGCTGGCAAGGATGATGGCGGTGGCGGCGGTGCCGCCCCTCGCGAGCGTCGTCGGCGGGGCGATGCTGATGCCCGCCGCGACCTCCGCGGCCACGCTGGCGACGAGCAGCAGCGTCCGCAGGCAGGTCGAGGTGGAGCACGGCGATCGGAAGACCCTCGCGGAGACGACGGTGACGACGGCGGCGAAGGCGACGCCGTACACGATGAGGAACCAGGTCCAGGCGGGGGCGGCGCCGCAGACGACGTCGTCCGGGAGGAGCTTGTAGAGCGGGTAGGGCGGGATGCCGGCGAGGACGACGTAGAGGAGCTCGTAGAGCCGCTCGCACATGTCCTGAAATTCATCGGAGGCGGAACTGATCAGGAAAGGAATTACGGGAAACCAAGCAATCCTAGTTCCTAACAGGGGAATCGTGAATTCGTGATCGATTCATCGACTCGGGACTCGGGAGTAGTGAAGCGGTCACCTCGACGTCGTCAACGCTGTCGGTGCCCGCGGAGCTGCTGGCGGGGAGGGAGGGCGCGGACGAGGACGAGGAGGAGGAGGGCAGCCCGAGCTCGGAGTCGAGGTCGCCGCCGTTGGAGGAGGAGGCTCCCTCCTCCTGCGCCGAGGCGCGGCGGCGCGGCACGCGGACGGCCGTGGCGAGGTACCTCGCGGCGGCGGAGAAGTGGGCGGCGGCGAGGGCGAACTGGTCCGCGGCGGCGGCATAGTAGGAGGAGGCCGCGGTGGCGCCGCGCGGGAGCCTCGCGGGGGCCCGGAGCGCGAGGCCGAGGCGGTCGGCGGCGGCGCGGTCCATCGGGGAGCGGGGTGGGAGGGGTCTCTCGTCTCTCGAGCGCGACGTGGTGTGGTGAGATCGATCGCCGGGGCGGGGGGAGTGGGAGGGGAGGTGGGAGCTGCAGCTGCTTATTGCTTCCGGCTGTGCTTTTTGTAGTGGGGAGGGGGGAGTGAGTTGCTGCTGCTCGTGGTTGTTCTGGGCCGCGGGTAGGTAGGTGTAAGGCCCAGTGCGGCCCATAAACAGCAGAGGAGATGGGATCCGATCCGAGCGAGGGCGGGCAGCGCTCCACCCCGGGTGATCCGGGCGTTGGCGTGCGTGCCACCGGCGGCCAAGGGGGCGGACACGGCCGGCCGGCCACTGGTCACGCACGCGCCTGGAAGGCCTTGCCGAAATGGGCAAGAGGCATGCAGCCCTGTCCACGCTCTCTCTTCTTCTTTTCCGAAAAGCATCTCAAGTAGGACCCGACCTGGTTGCATTGCATTGCAAGAGCCCCAGCAGCATGCGGACCCTACTGCTACCTAGCTGGGGGGCACCCACACCGGACACCGCCACCTCAGTGTCAGAGCAGTGGAGAAAGAGAGAGGAGAGGGAGTGTTGTGCACTTCTGTGCCCATTAACAAGGGAGGGGAACGTAAGCAAACGGGCTGATTATGTGCTAACTGAGGACCAATCGAAGCAACGCAAAGCCTCCATCTGCCGGCGGCACCTCTACCGCCGCCATGGCTGATCAGGCTACGCGCGCGCACGCCAGGCATGCAGAGAGGTTTTGTCTTGTTCATTACAGTATGTCAGAGCAGAGAGGTACTCGAGTATAACAAGCAGATCATTAATGGCCGCCAGGAGGAACTCGGGTGTGGCATGCGGCTGTCGCATTTGGAGGGGCGGCCACGATCACATCATATGAAACCAACGCCACGGCGGGAGATCGATCTCGCGGTCTCGCTCCGGCGGCCACCGAACGCCGGGCATCCATCGAGGTGATCGAGGCTCCGGTGTCGCTGCTGCCTGCAGCTTTGGTCTCTTGACGGTGGTAATCTTCCCCGTTCCGAGATCCATCACCACAGTGAGCGCCGGATCGGATCGGATCGGAGGATCGGGCCTCAGCAGCAGCTTCTTTTTCCCACCTTTGACTTAATTGGCTTCGTTTGCTTTATGCTATACGGAGTGGTACGTCTAACTCGAGCCCCACGATGCTTTGACACACCCAACACCTCTGTTCCATTGGCCGTCTTCCCGTGTACTGCATGCCTTGCGTGCGTGCTTGTGCTTTCAGCTTTTCGTCATCCAAGTCCTTCCCACTAGCGCCTTTGCAAATTGCAATCGGCCTTTTTGCGTGCGCGTAGCGTGTGCCAAGTTTAGGGGTTGGTCTGAATTTCCAACTAAAGTTTAGCACTTATTACACCGAATATTCAGATGACTAAATATAAATTAATTGTAAAACTAAAGTTTAGCTCCCGGTATCCAAACATCCCCTTAAACTGACGCTCCTATATGATGTCATCAGGCAGCCAGCCTTACCTTATAGGATGGCTGTTGGTATATTCAACGATCACGAATAAATCTGCAAGCACGTCAACATACCGTAGTAGTATTTCATATGAGAGTATGGCAATGTATCGTATTTTCCAAGCGGGTAGGTCAAAAGAGTTTACTATGCATATGAGTATATCATAGGATGAGTAGCGAGACACAGGTAAGTAACTACAAGTACAATGATAGGATGGGTAGTGTGACACACACAGAGGAATCATCTCAAGGTAACTAAGGCCTTGAGATATTGATACATATAATTTTTTTGTGTATACAAGATTTATTTTTAATTGAAAAAGATAAAACCGCCATTGAAAATCGCTTATTTTGAAAATTGAAGGAGATAGGTAAAACATACTTTTTCTTTTATTTATTAAGCTGGGCTCAGCCTAATACGTAAAATAGGTCTGGTGGCTATTATTATTATCGATGATGGTTAGTCTGAATTTCTTTTTTTTTTCAAGCCCCAGTTAGTCCGCAAATAACGACAGATCCTACTCCATCCTATTCCTATCTCTTCCTACCTGCATTTGAGTATTTGACCCATGTATGAGCAAGGGGCAAAAGATAGTAGCGTGCACACTCAAACCTAGCCGCCCCCGCGCCGCCTCGCCTAGGGCGGCACGGGCGGCGAATCCTTCGCCCCTCCCCCGAGGTCCTCCCTTCCTCAGCGATGTCCTGGCCGCCGCCGGAGCCCGCCGCGCGGCACAACCCGCGTGAAGGCTAGGATGGCGGCGGCGGGCGACCGGTGGCGCATCTTGTTTTCCCTCATCGAAGAAGATGGTGGCGGAGGACGATTCGATCTGCAACTTCGGCTCGCTCGTGTAGCCATGGCCGTCCCTGTGGGCGGCAATTCGCTGCAACTCCGGCCGGGTCACGTGCATTGCCATGGCCGCCTTTGTAGCCGGCGTTTCGATCTGCAACTCCGGCCGGGTTGCGGGCATGGCCGTGGCCGTCCTTGTGGGCGTCGCTCGCGGCTTTCAGCGCTCCGTTGTGGTGGCGCTCTTCTGGTGACGGCGGCGTGGCGGGCTCAATCCCGATCTGTATCCGGTTCTGTGCTGGTGGTGGGAGCTCGATTTGCATCTGCTGCTGCTGCGTGGGATCGGTTTGCCTCTACCATTTTTCTGCAGGGTGTCACTGACATGGTGATTGCAGATTGATGCATGGTCTGCTGTGGTGACTTTCTTCCCATGGCGTGTGGTTGTTGGGCTCGGATCAATGGCGAAAGCCAAACCAGTGTTGCTGGTGCTGACAACGATGACGCTCCCGAGCGCCATGCACCTTCTTGAAGGCGTAGTCATCGAACCCATCTCCACAATCATGAATCTCCAGGTGAAAACCTAAATTCCTGCTTGGATGGGCGTCGGCGGCATCTTGAATGCCGCATTCTCCTTGGAGGCGTCGTCTTGGAGATTTTATCTGCTTGTCGGTCCGATTTGGTGACAATCTCCTGCAGCTAATGGAGTGTTCTTCGTCGGTGGTGGTTCGAGTGGTTTTTGCTTCAATCAAGAGATGTTGTTCATCGTTTGGATTGGCATATGCTCAAGTTTTGTCCAATACATGATGTAGAAGAATGGACAAAAGGAGTCAACCGTACTCATAAAGGAACACCACCGGAAGACAATCGACTGTTGCAGATAGGAGTCGTTTTCTTGTTTTTGTTTGTTTTGTTTCATCAATGTAACGTTTGGTGCACTTCTGATGATAACCGACTTTCGTCGGTGGTTGTATTTGGCTGTAACCCTCCTGGAAGTCAAGACCACTGCGGTTGTAGCTTCCATGAGAGCCAAGGCCGGGATTAATACAATCTTCCCATTATCTAAAAAAAAAAATGAGCAAGGGGCAAAAGAGAGATTTCATACATAGATATTGGCATATTGCAAATAAAGCACCGAAAAGAGTACATGTGTTTCTTTGGGCATTCTTGCGAGGTGGTTGAAGATGCCAAAATCACTTCGTCACAGGATAAAGAAAGAACATAGACGAAGAGAGCAACGAGACTAAATATTACCACTGGAATTTTTTTAAGGGCGAAAAAGTTTTACTGACAACATTAAACACGATACTACCATTAATTTACATTTTAAACCTCACATGAGATTATATAAAAAGTAAAGTGCAACGAACTACGATTAGTCCACTTAATTATTTACTAGTGAACCAAATTTCTTAATAAGAAGACAAAAGTTACTAAAATGAAGCATGGGTAGTTTTAGTAGCTTGCTTCTGACTGAGAAGCCTAAAAATTCTGACGAACTGGAGCTTGAGTTAGTCGTCGATTGCCTTGGCCCTCATGCAGCATGACGGCCCGCGGGTCTTCTGCTTCGGACGACGGCTATCACGGCGCCGCCCATAGAGAGACTCCACCAGCTGCACGCGCGACCGCCGCTGCACCTGCACGGTGGCCGCCGCCTTGGCTGCCCGCCGCGCCGCGCGCTCCTCCTCGTGCCGTAGCAGCGCGTGCTGGAACCGCTGCAGCTCCAGCTCCAAGCGCCCGGCCTTCTCCGACATCTTGCGCACGCGCTCCAGGATCTTGCGCTGGCTCCGGCTCCGGAGGTCCACGTCATCGCCCGCGGCCGCCGACGTGAACTCCTCAGCTTTCTTCAGAAGCTTCCCGTTCGCGTCGATCAATTCCTCGATGGCGTCCTCCGCATCAGCCATCTGCGCCTTCACGCCGTCCAGCTCGGCGTCCGACGACGCCTCCACGCCGGCACGCAGCTCCCGGACGATGGACCGGAGGTCCCGGAGCCGCTGCGCCTCCGAGGACAGCCGGTCGATCACCTTCTTCTTCCACTCCCGCTGCGGCTCCGTCGTGGTGGTGGTTGTCGCTACCGTGGTGACAACGGGCCGCGGTAGGACCTCCTGCTTGTCGACGTCGAGGTCCTTCACGGTCACCACCGGCTCAGAGGACGACCGCTTCTTGCCCTTGTTGTCATTCTCAGCTGCCTCGCTCTGCGGCGGCCGCAGGTCCACGTCGTGCCTGCGGCTGCCGCTGCTCACCCTGTCCACGCTCCACAGCGCGAGCATCTTTTCGTTCGACTGCCCGGCAACAGAGTTCTTCTTCCTGTGGCGGCCGTGAGAGGCGGCGCGCCGACTGGGAGTCTGGACGAGGTCCAGCTGGATGTCCTTCATCATGCGCTCGTAGTTCGCATCGCTGGCGTCACTATCCAGGATCTCCTTGAGCTTCAGCATCTCGATCTGCTTCCTTGCGTCCTGGAGGTTGTTGTTGAAGTCAAGCCTCTCTTGCTCCAGGACAACCACTTTCTGGAGGGCTTTGATGGTTCCATGGAGTTTCTGCAACTCCATGTCTTTCACCATCTTTTTTTGAGCGCATGCCTTTCACCATCTTCGTCGTGTTTTGATCTTCGCTTGGCCGCACAGCAATCTTTGACAGCTGAGGTGACAATGCATTCTCCTGGCAGAAACAACACGCAGAATGAGTCTCATTAGTAAGAAAATAACGATATCAGAGATTCTAAATGCTGGGACTGCTTCTTAGACAAATTTTAAACTTCTCAAGTAGTGCATATACTAGATCTTCAACATGAACAGTGATGGGAAAATGCAAACAGAAATATGTAACAACTATAAACATACCTCCTTGAGCATGCTTGGTGGCAAGCAATCCTTGGCCAGCGACAAGGTTTGTTTCTCCAGGGCATCAACTTCAGTTTGCAGTGCTCCGAGCAGTGTGAAGTCACCATTCAGATCAACCTTCAGCCTCCTGTTCTCAATCTCTACAGCATTTAGCTTATCCTTCAGCTCATCCACGTAAGAGTTCCTTCTAGTGATCTCCTCCTTCAACACCTCCTTCTGTACCATGTCACTGATCTCAAAACTCTCGCATGTCACGATGAGCTCAAGGACCACCTCCTTGAAGAGAGATGCATTGGCAGTGGCCAATTGCATGTTGGCCAGCAGTTTACTTATCTCTGCGTCGCAAGATTTCACATCAATCACAGGCTGTTCTTTGCTCCTAAGCACCTGCAGTTCCTTTTTCAACTTCTGGAGCTCCTCCCTAAGCATTTCATTTGATTTCTCGAGGCCAGCATTGTCAACTTCTTTTCGCTGTTCCATGTTGTGTCCACTCTCCTGGCTTTTCCTGCCGGATTTCAATAGCTTGGTATCTCTCCTCATCGTGCGCCTTCTAGATCCAGTTGAAATTTCTGGACCAGAGCCGTCACAGATGCTCAGAGTTCTACTGAGTTCCTTCTCAAGATAGTTGTTCTCGAGCTGTAGATCTCCAAGCTTCTTATTCATCAGCTTGAGTTCCTGATAAAGCTCGTTTCCTGCTGCATGTAGAGACCCAAAATCTTCATGCAAACACTGCAATTGTGACGTCCTCTCATCATGAAGGCTTCTAAAAATGACACCAAGGATATCTGTCCTGACTGCTTCACCAACAAGAGTGCTGAAATCATCTTCAAATGACTTTTCCTTCTCCATAGAGCCATAAACTTTGCTAGACGCCTAGACAGTGAGCTGTTCTCTTCTATCAGCTTGATAATCTCTGCTTGCAATGATTGACGTGATTCTTGCAGCTCTGTGAGTTGTCTAACCAAGAACTTTGCCTCAGATTTCAGCTCATCCACTTTGCGGTTACGAGCTTCCATCTCCTTCCGTAGCTCGCAGCCGATCTTTAGGAGGTCATGCCTTTCACTCTGCAGCTTCACCAGCTCATCACTTTTTGCTTGCCACTCTTGCTTCAGAACACTCCTTTCTGACCTTAGATCAGCTACCTCTCTCCCAAAGTGCTCCAGAAGCGTGACAACAAGCGACTTCTTAAGGATCTGGTTCTGCTTCACATCCTGAGCATCAGAAATAGTATTCAACAGGCACTTGATCTCATGCAAGAGGAGCTGCACAACTACATCAATCTTCATTAGATCCAATGATCCATATTTCTCATCCAGATGCAGTACTTCCATCACAGAACCCAATCCCTTCTGTCAGCAGCTGGTTGTTTTGCGATAACAAATCAGCTTTCTCCTCTTGAACCTTGCATACCTCTTGTTGCCTCTGCAATTGAGCCACAATATCTGAATTTGCTTCGGCCATGTCACCTAAGCACCTTCGGAAGATAAAAATCTCAGTCTGAGCTTCAACAATCTTGTGCTCCTCCTCTTGAAGCTGGCTCTCTTTGTGCTTAACTTCTTTTAGCAGAAGACTTATCTGCTTCTGTATAGCACTGAATTGAGTCATGCCTGAGCTGGTGACTTCTTTGTGCCTTTCCTTTTCTAGCCTCAACAGCTCTCGTAGTTTGATCACTTCATCTAGGGCCTTATTTCTGTCCTGCTCAAGATCCAAGCATCGCCCTTCTAACTCTGCATATTGGGTTTCCAAACTGAGTAGAGCACTGTTGATGCTGTCCACCTGGCAATATTAAGGTATCCAGGGATCAATTTACATAGTTTTGAAACTACAATGAAAATAACCAAAAGGCAAGAGATTTCAAGCATCATACCTCACGCATAAGCGTTCTCTTTTCAGATCGAAGTACAGAATTCTGGTTGCGGAATGTATGAGTAGATTCCTCTGAATCTTTCAGCTTCCTTCTAAGGATCTCAAGCTCAGTATTATTGTCAGACATCAAATTTTCCAAGAATACATTTTTCTCTGATAGCTTCTCCATGGTATGAGAAATACCCTCAATCCGTGCAACAAACATGGCTCTCTCAGACTGATGGCCATTAACCTTGGAATTAAGGTGTTTGCATGTTTCTTCCAATGCAACCTTCTTGTCCCGCAATCCTTCAATTTCAGTAGTTGCAGCTGAAAGGGATCTCTCCAAATGAGCTTTTTTTTCCAACGTCCTCTCCAGTAGCATTAGATTCCAGTAGAAGGAAGTGCGTAGACTTCCTAATTTCCTATATATGTGTATGCATAGAGGGAGGGTGTTTTTAATAATGAGCGGCAGGTGCGATATCACTTCATCTTGCCAAGTTGTTCTTTTCAGCCCATTTTAACTCTCACCTGGCCCCTGCTACTCCTAAACCTACTGCAACCATGCCATACCAGTATACAACTCTCAAGGCCAAGGCTGCATTATGTGCTATAAAAAACTGTGACATCGAACTGATTTCTGCTAAAACCATGGGGCTCATATGGAATCTCTACATATCTAAAACCCGTGCCGTTCTCCAGCTCCTGTTGGCTGGTTAATGTGTACCGTCCATTTAGCAAGGAACGTCCGTGATTTTTCCCCTAGAAATGTCATGCTTCCCATGCGGCCATGCCTAAGAGCTCGCAAGAAAAATCAAACTACTCCAATCTGGAATCTTCTCCAAAGTCCGCGCTTTCGCAAGAAAAATCCTAAGAGCTCGTAACGAGAGAAAGTCCTCCGGCAAAATCCCACGAGAGAACGCAAGCGAGAAGACGAAAATCAAACTACTCCAGCGAACTCTACTAGGATCAAAGAAAAAAGGTAATCAAGTTTTCTATCTATCACCTGTTCTTGCGCCGCCGCCTACTGCGCCGCCGGTGTCTTCCCCATTCGCCCGCCGTCGTCCCCCTCGCTGGCACCGAAAAATTGCCGACCGAACTGAAGACAAGTCGAAGTCTTTCGCAGTCCATGCGGGATGAAAAAACAGGGAATGGAGACAGCCGAGCCGATGTCCTGCGCCGGCGACACTCTCCCCTCCAGTCCACCTCATCTGCAGATCACCGAGTCTGAGCCTGATGCCACACCAAGAACTTGTGCGCCGCTCAGCAACACCTGGCTAACTCGCTCGTCCATCTCCTGACGTCCTGGTTGCATGCTAGGTGCTCGAGCAAATTCCCATATGAGTTTCCATTTTCATTTTTGTATTTCTTACCTGCAAGATTAGCCAAGATACGTGTGTATCATGTCTCAGCAGAAAAAGATGGCCGGCCAATCAAACACATTCCCACAGCGAACACAAATCCTCATTGCCTAAGTGGCGCGACGGCGTATGTCCGGCGTGGTAATGGAGGTCACCTCCTTCCCAATAAATGGACTCACTGAGACAATCTCGCGACAGTCCTCCGGCACCTCCCCAACAAAAACGACGGCCACTCCCGTCACAGCAGCCCTGCTGACCAGCCCACTCGTTGCCAGTGAACAAAGCCCAGCTCCTATGCGCCAACCTCACCCAGTCTCCTCCCTCTGTAGCTCTCTCTGTCTTTCTTTCTTATTTCTGGACTCATTGCGATATGTGATCTCACTTGTAGAGAAAAAGCACTGAACTCATTCCAATTCAGCATTTTAGTGTTGCTTTCATTTGGATGTGTCAAGACACCACACACCAGTCTCAAAAGCACATAATCAAGCTTGGTTGGTTTGTTCTTTCCTGTATCATCTTACCATATTGAAAGATGTGGTTCTATTTGTTTCTGCTAAACTGCAACTGAAAGAAATATTAACAAAACAAATGCTAAAAATCTTAACAGCCCTTTTTAAGGGAAAAAAAGTATTACAACATTAGTTCAGTTTTCCGATAAACAGTATAGGCATATCTATAATTTTTCAAGGTACATTAAAAATCTATCACCTCTAGATATAAAATTCATAATACTGAATATACATACAATTTTTATGCTTCTATCGTTATCTAACTCATGTATAAAATATTTTAGGTCAATACCATTCAGATCATGCTTCTATCGTTATTTTTTCAGTTTTTATAGCTCAACATGTGACTAGCATAGCTTGAAAACCTATTATCCCTTCAGAAATGGGGAGACCAAAAACCTGTAAACGCAAAATACAGGACATCCTAATAAATTCAGCAAAATCAATAGAAAAACATATCCAAAAAACGAAACCTCAATATCTAGAAAAAATATGCCTACTTATCAATACCACGTAACATGATTTATTTATCTCCTGAGTGTATACAGTATCTAAAAGAGTCATGTCCAAGAAAGATCATACTTTCGCATGGTTGTAAGTGCAAATATTGTAGTGCTCTATTTTGGCCTCAAGAATGCTCACGTGTCACCAGATATCGAAACAAAGAGCTAAAATATACAAAATGTTGCAAGGAAGGGAAAATTAAAATTCATCCATTCAACGAACCTCCAGAATTTCTATCAAGATTATTAAATTGAGCCAGCAGTGAACTACCACTAGCAGCAGAGCAACCTGATTTACAATTAAGACACAACCTTATCTGTTGGCTGCAGCTCTCCCCCATTTTGAACGCCTACAACCACGTCAAGGTAAGCACACTTCACAATCTGTTTGAATCGATTGATAAATGATCTGCAATGTTGAATTTACTTGAATGACAATGCACTATGCACCTCGCCGCGCAATTGGTATATTTCATCCTTCTTTTCCACTGCTTTCAAAACTGAAAATGCACCGCAAACAAAAATATTTTTTTGGCTTCTTGCATAATCCAGTAAGCTTTGGACTTTACGTAAGATTTAACTGTTTTAAACGTTACAGGATGGCAATGTGTCTATCCTTAAATTTGACCAAGACAAAGATAAGCCGGCATCTGTGCCGTGGGCATTGTCTGTTCTGGATATGGAAGTAGAGCAACTAAAGAAATCCACAAACAACCACGTTCACTGACAACAACAATGAGGGGTAGACTGAAGGATGGTGGGATTCTTTTAGATGGACTGAACGAGCATCTCAAAACAATTCGAGGGATGGAATGTTGTCTTAGCCCTTTTGTGGAAAAAATTACTGGTAAGTCAAATGAATTAGTACATCTGTTCTGTTGTGGAAATGATAGCCATTGTCAGTCCAGTTAATATTTACTTAGTGATCTTTAACTCAAGTGTTCCTGATAATATATAGGTATTCCTGTGACTATGGAGGTTGCAACTGACTTGCTGGACAGACAACGTTAGAGGTCACAAGTGATACTACATGCCAAAGTTGTTTACGGATCAAAAATCGGACACTACTGAATCCAAACAAGCTGCTCGATATGCATTTTCCATCCCTTTATACCTCATATAAAATCAATCGTCCCGTACCTCGAATTGTCCATGTGCTTCAAAGGTCATGTAAATATATAAATATTGATGTATAATAATTCATCTTACTTATCCTTTTAATGATCACTTTCAAATATATTACACCGTCTTCATTTGCAACCAATTATTATATTATATTGGCTTCAAAATGGGTTCATGAAGGAAAGGGGCCACAGCGTGGCGCGCCAACGCCGTTTTTCTAGTTCTTAATCCAAACAAGGGAAACACTTATCACATATCAGTTTCATCTTGTAAGAGTATCTCATAGATGTCAGTGCGGATGTTTAATTCCTTTTCACGCATCACTTCTTGGAGATCAGATAGCTCTTTCAGTGTCAGAATTGAGCTTAACTTTTGGAACCCATCAAGCCATAATCTTTTTGACCTGAAATGTGTAATGTTAAAATTAATAAATGAAACACAATATAACCAAACTAAAAAACTATACTATCATTTGAATCATAAGCAAATAAAAGAAATGGTTCTTGACAGAAACAAAAAGGTGCCAAAACGATATCAGGAACAAGAATGAAACAAGCACTTGGGTTGGGTGTTCTCAGAAGGTTTCTCTAGTTCAAAGCGATGAAGGAAATGCAAAAGCTGTAATAAGACACCCAAAAGTTCAATACCAAAATTTCATGACAATAGAACAAACAGAATTTTGTTGGCAAGGGCAGAAGTAACTTGAATAAATATAGCCCAGTGAAAACGGGAGCATAACCATAGTTCCAATATTAGAAG
Organism: Eragrostis nindensis; assembly: GCA_012490785.1. Classification (NCBI taxonomy): domain Eukaryota; kingdom Viridiplantae; phylum Streptophyta; class Magnoliopsida; order Poales; family Poaceae; genus Eragrostis; species Eragrostis nindensis. Next base: position 57,383 of record JAAXCT010001996.1, read on the forward strand.
TTACAAACAAATGGCATGCCAATAAAATAATTGATGCTTTCTATGTATCTGACTAGATAATAAAAAAATTAGCAGAAGCTGGAAGTGGCAGCAATCTTATAAACAGACCAACATCAAGATGAAAAATTATTTGAAAGAGCCTAGGAAACATACCATGGACATGCGTGTATTGCTCTGAAGAATACACGGCGTGCTGCAGATGCATTACAAGCTATCTCTGCCTCATAAGCTAGGTAACACCGCCATAAAAGAACAGACTTCTGTAACTTATCATCAGCTAGAGCTCTCTCAAACAAACTGTGAATTCGATTGTCAGATCCTACTTTATCCCATTCTAAGGACAAAGCAAAGAGCAAGGCAATAATGGAAGGGTCCCTGTTGCGTCCAGACAAATAAAAATCAATATAAAGGTATGCAACAAAATCTAGACTTCATAATGTTTAGTTAAAAACTGCATGTTGGGAAATTCATAATCCACAAATACTTCTCCATTCCGGAAATGTTGTCATTAAGACAGCAGGATTATTTCCAGCATTTACGTTTCAATGTATTCATCAATATTTTTTTAATCAAAAACATTCTGAAAGTATCAGGCAGTAATAAAGATATAAAAAAAACAAAATAGAGAGAAACGAAGATGGAATAGATATATGAAAACAAATTTCAGGGAACAAATAAGAAAATTCACCTTCGATTACATTTGTCGAGTGTTAGACGAAGATCATTGGAGACACTATAAAGACAGCTCAGGGTTAACATGCCTGAATACGACTTTGGATTGTACGGGTACTTTTGGATCCCTTGTGATATGCTAGGCCAGACCCTTGAGAGACTCAACTGGGTAAGATGTTTCTGAAGCAGTTTGATGTAATACACCCACAAACCTTCAAGTTCCAAGCTATGACTATTCTCTGAGTAAAACATTTATAGTAAGAGCATGATTTACCAACTAAACTTTTTGTTTCGCAGATATGTAGAGGCACATAAAATTAAAGGGCGCAAAGCAAAAAAGTGAAAAAGGAAATCATCAAGGACATATTACTCAAAATGAATAGCAACACAACAATACAGAAGCCACAAAGATCTGACTGCAGTGCAACAAGGTAATCCTGATATTTTGTCAATATTTGTATGCTTAGTACAGAATGTTTGAATCCACTGCTTCAATAGCCATCTTCGTAGTCCTCAATAAACAACAAAACAAAGTTCATTTCTCCAAAATATTTTAGTATTATTATAAGTAGTATTTTTCTCGAACATAAATCAGACCCAAGGGTCCTCCGTTGCTGGAGGCACTAAGAAGGAGGTTTGTTTATGTTTGTAGGGATTAAGCATTTTTCATGTAAATACATAAGCATGCATAGTGAGCATAAAAAAGCGAAAAAAATGACATCATTCTAAGGAAGGATAAAGTACCTGAAAATGCAATAGGAAAGATCTCTTCTATCACTTCAAGACCCGAAGAATAACCAGATGTCATACTTTCAAACAAAGAAGCTGAGCAGATCAGAGCAACAGTTTCTTCTTTTATACCACCACAATCAAAAGCAGATCGTAAGCCTCTAATCTGCTCTTTAAACCCTTGGCGAGCCCTCAAGACCTGAGGCCTTGATATAGGGTTAACGAAAGGAGTGAACTTCACATTGCTCCCTAAGCAGGACAAAATGTGAAGTGCACGATGCACCGAGTCAGAGTTGCTTTTTGAAGTAGACACTGATATCTCCATCTCAGCATACCAGAAATAAAGAACAGGAACCTTCTTCCTAAGCTCCTGCTTAGAAAAGCAACAAACATCAACTTCAGAGTTACAAAAAAGTGAATGAGGTTAAATCTTGAAAGATAAAGCCCAGTACAAAAGACATGGTCGACATATCCTGAGCCTAGTGAACTCTGAAAGGGGTTAACCAATAAAACCATGTTCCTGAGATAAATGTGTTGGATTGGGGAGAAATGATTCGATCTATACCTCCAAACCCTAGAAGGGTGGGTTATATACACATATACATAGGCCACTAGATGGGCCTCACGCATGGGCCACATACATGGGCTATCTACACTCTATACACCAACACCTCCCCGCAGTCTGAACTTACCGGCGCAGCGGAGTTCAAGACTGGACAAGAAAGAGAATACACACAAGAACACCCACCCCCCCGCAGTCACAACTAGCCACTGGCTACGTTGAGACTGGATCGAAACTCCGAGAACGTCGAGGAGGGTAGACCCTTGGTGAAGATGTCAGCAAACTGGGAGGTAGTCGGGACATGGAGAACCCGAACTTGGCCAATAGCAACTCGGTCCCGGACGAAGTGCAGGTCGATCTCCACATGCTTCGTCCGCTGATGCTGAACCGGGTTGGTGGAGTACCGAGCTGCGTCTCGGAGTCCTTTTAAGAGCCAGGGGCTCAGGGTCGGTGTGCCGAACTGCGTCTCGGAGTCATGGTTTCAGCTTACAGGCTCAGGCCTACGCCAGGGTAAGAGCACTTCTCTGTTTTAACACTCTATGCTTAAGATTTTTGCATTTGGTCGGCTGACCCGGAATGACCGAGGCAGTCGATGCTGGAAAACTACGGTCCAATGCTCCGGAAGCAACATTCCCGGAAGGGCGAAGAGTGGGATGACCACCTTTGACTCCCGGCTGACCCGGAATGACCGAGGCAGTCGATGCTGGACAACTACGGTCCAATGCTCCGGAAGCAACATTCCCGGAAGGGCGAAGAGTGGGACGACCACCTTCAACTCCCGGCTGACCTGGAATGACCAAGGCAGTCGATGCTGGACAACTAAGGGCCAACGCTCCGGAGTTCGCATAAACCTAAAACAAGACCTTAAGGGAACAAGTCCCAACTTGCAGAAGCTCAAAGCTCTGGATGCCCGCTCGGAGTTCGCGAAAGGGTTCCACCCCGAGCGAACACCCAAAATAAAAAACACACCAAAATACATGGTTACTAACTTCAACAAACGCGAAACACATCACAAACTCGCAGAATTTTTATTGGATTGAAGAGAGCTTTACAATTTACAATAGGAAATAGATCGTTGCAGGAGCTGGGAAAGGAAGTGGTGGACGGCCAGAGGCATACCACCAGTCGGCAACGATGGAAGGAGTACCACGGGCTAGTGACTTCATGACGACCTTCGGACGTGAAGTCATTTGGCAAACCGTGCATCCCTCATAATGAAGTCAGTTGGCAAGCCGCGATAGTCAGGCAAAGCCTGCGCCAGTGTCGCGCTCCGGGTTGGGACACCATGCCCACACAACCCTACCCTCCCTAAGCCTTAACATCACTCGTGATATATATCGAGTAGAGAAGCCAGAATGGGATGGGTTGCTAGTCATGAAACCCCCCTTTATATAGCCGCTCCCCAGCACTAGCCAACAAAATGGGAATCCACTCAGCATCCGAGATGATAAGGTTTGTGTGGCTCGTAGGACCTTATCTGATATCACCTCTGTGGAAACTGTAGTTAGAGATAAGATGAGTCACAAAGATGCGCGTCCCGAGTAGCACCAAACGCGTAAGGCCAAAACTGAAATTTGGCGGACTCGGGCGGCTGCTATAGGTTTGAATAAAATACTCCTAGAAGATGCGCACCCCGGATAGATACAAGCGCATCCGGACAAACGCGAAGTCCGGCACTATAAGTTCGCATCGTGTAAGCCGGTAGTTTGGGATAAGATAGTCCGAATGGAGGCAGTAACATTGTGATAAGTTATGGTGACCGAGCGCTGTGGGAACTAATCTAGAATCTTTATTCAGCACTGCAAGTAGATTACAAGTATACACATACCCACTGCGTTACAACATTATATACCTTTACATATGCAAAGGTCTAACCTCGGCAAACCCGCAAGGCACGAACTAAGAAGTGCCGTACTGGCACGGGGGCGCCGGACTACTTTACAGAGCGTGAGATGCTAACTATGTCCCGGACAAGCCCGGGACTCCCTGCACAACTAAGCTTCCGGTTCCTCTTTTGGAGCCATCAACAATGGGAAGCCTACAGTAGCACTTCGCTCGCGCAGTTGAGAGTCGCGTCGGATGCGGCGTTCAAGCAGAGTCTCCGAGCTAAGAGGCGGACTAGTGGTCTTGATCGCACGGTTATGGCGATTTAAGTATCGCAAAAAGCCGACAAACGAGTCGTCGGAACTTTGTTTTTGCCAACGACGCCATTGTGCTCCGGGGATGAATAGCGGGCCAGGGGCTCCCCCCACCCCGGGAACAACCATGTTCAGCGGACAATCTCCGAGATGGTGCCCCGGCTAGTGCCACCAGCTTCCGGAGAGGTGGACTCCTAAACAACTTAAACATGGCTATAAAATTGTGCGAAGGAAAGAACACAGCTCGGATTTTCATTAATTAGAACCAAAAAGCATCCTTAGGTTACATCTCGCCAATCCGGAGAGCTAGTCATCTCCGGAAGCGCCAAAAGTAAGTCTACTACAACCTATGCTAAGACTCTGAGCTATAGTCCAGCAGAGTGTTCACACCTGCGGAGCAGTAGAGTCCGGAGCAGCGGCATCCGGAGCACCGGCGTCCGGTACTGCGGACTCCGGAGCTTCTTCTTGCGGCTCCTGGCCTGTGGAGCCTCCGGCTTGTTCTGCTTGCTCATTGTCAGCTTCACTCCCGGAAGCGGGTACGGTGGACTGAGCACCCGATCCGGAACCCGAAGTAATAGTGCGAACAGCGGCACATGCTGCTTCCCGAGCCAACGATAGGCCACACACAGCCCAGAAGTTTCATCCGAAACTCTGGCTGAGGGCCAGGATGGACTCTCGAATCTGCCGGAATTTTGGGTAGTCAGTGCACTCTGCGGCTAAGTCCTTAGTCACCCTCTTCAAGCTCTCTGGCTCTAGCTTTCGCGCGCGGTCTGCCGCAACCAAAGCTCCGATCCAGCCAATTTGAGCGCAGTGAGAGCCGAAGGAGTTCACTGCCTCCTGTGCCTTGGTCAGCCCAGTATACACCCAGGCCACGCTGCGCCGCGCGTCTCCGGGGTTGTGCTGGGGTTCCCGGACTTGCATGCCCATTTGATCCAGGAAGGCCCGGAACTCCCCAACGAGCTTCCATGCGAGGCTGGCTGTCTTCTCGGTTTCGGTAAAGTGAGCCTCCGCCGCTTTCAGAGTCGCTTTGATGGTGTCATACTCATTCTGAAGCTTGGACAGCTCTTCGGCATATGTCACAGCAGCAGCTTCGGCATCCGATACGGCTTGGGCGTACTGAGCTTCCGCGCTCCGACGACCTTTCCGCTTAGTCGTTGAGCCTCCACGGCGGCAGCCACTGGAGCTTCCAACTGCTGCACGCGTTTCTGAAGAGGTTCCGCGTCGGCAGTCCCGGGCCCGCGATTCGCCAAGTGCCGAGCAAGCAAGGCCGTCTGTGTATTCGAACCACAGTGGGTTACTTAAGCATTACAACATCAAGGTCTAGCAGCGTAAACAGAGTTACAAGGTAGTACCTTTATACTCGCCCGCGCGAGGTCGTCCAGAAGTTGCTCCGGAGTAGCACTTTGCAGGGCTGGGTTTACCTCCAAGGCATCCAGCATCCGGGAGGCGTGGCTTAGAGCCTCGGCAGCCTCCGCCCTGTCCCGGAAATCAGCGCCAACGAAAGTAGCTCCAATCTGTCGAGGGTCGATGTCGCCCGCCGGGATGTTGCTCCCGGTTTTGGCTTCGGTACCCGCACGTTTCTCAACGGCTACCGAAGCGTCCTTCCTAGCCTCGGTCGCCTTCTCCGTGAAGGTTGGCGGGTTGGTGTGCGACTGTCGGACTGCACACGAGCACAAAGTAGAATAAGGAAATAATAAATTTTAGCTAAGCCTGGGATGCGGGAGCACGTGTATACCTGGACTGGGTTCCGGACTAGCATTGCCAAAGTTCAATCCACCGTAGGCAAAGTCATCCTCTAGACCCGCGAAGGGACTCTCAGGGACAGTCGTGCCCAAGGAGAAGGTTTCCGGTGCGCGGACGGGCGAAGCCGGGGCCGGAGCTGTCGCGGGTCTCGGGATTTGACTAACAATCCCGGAACACTTGATTCTCACGTTCCGGCATCGAGGTGCCTTTCCCTTGGCCCCGGAGTCTGCAGTGGGGCTGGCTTGCTTCGGCGGACGACTCCGTCCCTTGGGTCGGGCAGCGTCGGAGTCTTCTGCCTCCCCGCCATCATCGGTACTGCTCGAGGAGACCGAGACAGTGCGCGCTTGAGTTCGGTGTGCAGCGCTTTTGTATCTTCGGGGAGGAGGTCCGACAGCAGGCTCCTCCTCTTCAATCTCCGTGTCCTCAACGTCCTCTTCTTCATCCTCAGCCTCGGTGCCACCATCTTCCTCCTCCTCGTCTTCCGGGACTTCCGGAGGTGCCTCGACCTCCTTGCGCCGCTTCGAGGGCTCGGCGCTAACCTCCCTTTTACGCTTCTTAGAAGCTTTGCTGGGGGTAGCAGCCGAAATGCCCCTCGGACCGCTGGCCACCTCTGAAACACGAGATTCTGGACGGGGACGCTCTGGCAATTTCAGTCCCGGCTCGCGGAGCTCCAAAATGCGATTGCGACAAGGTCCGGTCCTCAACTCCTTGCAAGCTTTCCACTCGCGCAGCACAAATGGTCCGAGATAGAACTCCGAGCGGGCCTGTTGGCGATTTCTAGCATACCATTTTATATGTCAACTGCGCCTTATTTAGAGCATAAATGTCGTCATTATAGGCCATTAACCCTTGATAATAGCACTATATTTGTATATATGTCGTTCTGGAGGCTTTATTGCAGAAACAGATGAAAATGACGACATTATGGACATTGTGGCTGATCTGGACCTGAAGAGAAGAGAACCAGCAGAAAAGGTCCACTGTGCCGACCGGCACAGGGGACTCCAAGGCGAACGAGGCTGGCCCACCATTCAGTTGATTCTAGAAGGAAGTTATCCGAACCAATCTTGGGAAATATTCGTCACGAAGAGATAAAAGATACTCGAAGATTGAAAGAGTAATACAAGACTTGATCTCGAAGAAAACTGATTGGAAGGCCCACATAGAAGCTACCTAGGACTTTGGAACCGACTTAGAGAGGAAACCGAGTTGGACACGAGGTGTGCCGATCGGCACGGCCTCTGTGCCGATCGGCACGAGGACTCTTTTCCCGAGATCCTCTTCCTTTCTGATGTACAGCCCTATATAAACTTGTAAAAGCCCTAGGGTTTCGGGATCCGCCGCCAGAGGGAAAACACAGCTAGTAAGTTTAGAGCCACCGGGGCTTGCTCCGTTCTTCATGTTCTCTAGTTGCTATATCAAGAACCGCTGGTGTTAAAGAGGTGATCCATCAAGGTAGGCCTACTAGATGGTGATGTATCTTGCACTATGTATTATCAAAGTATGGTTGAATATGTGGATGAATAGTTTTGATTATTGATTGCCTGGATTTTATAGTCTTTACATGCGCTTGTTCCTACGCTTAGTGACGACTAAGTATTAGATGTTATCTTAATTGTGGTGGCAATAAGAGATGAGAGATTCAATCTCTCACTATCTCTATTGTGGTTAAGTTAGTATCGAGATCTCGTAATGCGCCATAATTGCATGTTGTCTCTGCACCTCAACGACCGCTAATGCATACGCGATGATCCTTGAGATGATGTGTAGAGTAGGAAGAGGCTACTGACTAAGGCGAACTGGTCGTGACAGGGCTTGTCGGAAAGGAGTCTCGACCTATCGATCTTCGGTTATCCATAATTGAGTAATCCCGTTTATGATGCTATTTAACTAAGCCTTTTGGTTACGATCTCAACTAGCAGACTTGGCTAACTTACCCCATGATCCAATCAGGTTCCTTAGGCTGCTCAGACAACACTTCGGACAACTTAGCCTTCGTGCCGACCGGCACGCTCCCTGTGCCGATCGGCACAACCCCCAGTTTTCCTGAAACTCACGTTCATGCTCACTAGAAAGCCTGGCAAACTCTTTTACTGATGATTTTGTTTAATTCCCATTGGTCCTTGTGGTTCGATTAAACCTTGAAATACTCTTCTGGGGGGAAAAGACTACAACTGTACACCGTGCTCTTGCGGTATATAAGTGGGTGCGTAGATACGACCAACAGGGCCTCAATGTCGTCCAGAGACACGTCTGCAAAAGAATTTTTTAGTTTCAATAGGGGACATAGGCTGCACAAAGTCACAAAGGGAGGGCACCTCACCTGGAACGAGTTTAGCGTTGAATGTCAGAGCACCGGTTCGGGTGTTCCGCTGAATAAAGATGCAAGACCAATCGGCTTTTAAGGGCCGAACTCTCGCGGCAACAAATTCTTCGCACAAGTCCAGCATACTAGCCTTGCGAGCAATATGCTCAAGCAGGGCTATCCGGGACTGGGTTACCGCACCTTTAGTATCCACGAGCGGCTCCAAGTAGGCGAATATGGGGGCGTTCCGGGACCTCAGGTTGATTTCCTCACCAACACGGTAGTAGAACCAGTCCTTGGTGAATCCGTGGCCCCAATGCTCCTTGTACGCCTTGGCCGGGACTACCGCGCCTTTGCGCTCGACGAAAGTCACACTCCCGTAGCACGACACAAGCTCAGGATCTTGCGCAGAAGTGTGGGGGCGAATGTGCGCCCGGTGGGTTGCGGCAAAGGCTTCGGCATCGGGTTTGGCCCCTTCCATCCAAAAGGCCCACTCGAAGATAGCTAGCCGTATTATAGAGTTTATGGACAGCTGCTGGATCTCGAGCTCGAAAATATCCAGAACGTCGCCAATGAAGCGAGAGCAAGGGAAGCGCAAGCCAGCTTTGAAGAACTTCTCGAAGACTACAATATACCCAGGACGAGAGCGGGGGGTAGTCTCGGTAGGCTTCGGAGCTTCAGCGTGTTGAAGGTTGAACCACCCCTTTTTAGCCATCCGAGCCAGCTCCTTCGGGGTTATGGTTGATTCTCCAAGCACGGAGCTGGGCGGCTTGGACTTGCAAACGTACTGCCTCTCCGGAATGCTTTTCTTCTTCGGACCCATGTCTCACAACGATCTTACTTCCGGAAAAAGGCCCGAAAGTCTCGCGGAGGAAACAAAGTCTAAGTGCGAAAAGGAGGTTTCTGCAACAAGACTAGTCGAGTTTCGAGTAGGGAGTCGATGTTTCGGAGGAGGTTGGTGGAGTTTCGGCCGTCAAAAAGTAGAGCTTCGGTTACAAGAATTGGAGTTTCGGCTGTCTAAAACCGAGTTCCAGAGTGTTGGAAATCTCGGTTCCGGCGAGCGCGGTGTGGCGAGTAGTAGAAGCGGCGCGATGGCAGCGGAATGTGAAGGCGAATGAGGCAGGGGGGCCGCGGCCGGGTGTATTTATAGGCTTCAGCCGCACGCCCCGACCGCCAAAGCCACCGACGGATCGCCCGTCAAAGGCTCGATGGGTGCCACGTGGCAGCTAGGGTTTCGGAACCCCTCAACACGGCAAGATTCACGCCACTGAAAAATGACTTGTCGATAATGGCCATTTTAACTCGGAGCACGCGAATTCTGTTCCGGCGGAAAAGTCGAGTTTCGGACAGATCATTCTGTTCCGGAATCAGCCGATCTTGTCTCGGCATGGGAACACCATTCCCCGGAGAGTGTCTACCGAATTCCCGTCGGGACACCACATTCCAGCCCCGAGTTCCGGATAAACATCCCGTTTCGGCTTAAAAATGTGCTCCGTTAAACTTGTCTGAGTTTCGGGGGAAAACTAGTTTCGGAGAAATTGCCTCTTTCCGGATTGGTGGCTTAGTTTCGGAAGCGGTTCAGGCTCCGAATCGCTGGCTTCGTTCCGAAATCTGAATCTTGTCCTAAGAAGCCCCTGGATAAAAGAAACCTTGTTCATATAACACTTCCAATGTTCTGCCTGTGTGTGCAGGGTCTTCGGCAGCACCGAAAAAGGGGGGGGACATGGCCAGGATGGCACAGTTCCGAGCTAGCTCATTGGCCATGGTTTCGGTTCTCCCGAAGGCGGATCTCTCCCATGAGGGGCTGCTGTTGGGGGAACTAGCTCGGCCCAATAGCCACCCTGGCCCATTCAAGACGAAGTCTGAGATAGCCCAAGAACAAAGGCGCCGGAGGTACGGACTCCCGGCAGTACGGAGTCCCGGAAGTACGGCTTCTGGAGGTACGGAGTCCTGGGAGTACGGACTTCCGGAGGTACGGAGTCCCGGAAGTACGGGCTCTCCAAACAGAGTTCCGGGGATGCCCGTTACGGAGACTCCGTACATGGTCCACGAAGAATGACGTCCCCGAAGCGCACTAGGCTGGGACTCGGTACCGGTTGTGGATTAGTTTACTATAGTGCCCTTAGCGCTAGTGTAACCCCCAGGGGTATTTGTGTAATGTGCTGCCGGGGGGGGGGGGGGGGGGGGGCAGGTGAGTATGGAGCTATGAATACTCATCTGCCCCGACCGCGCAGGGGGAGCCATTCTGAATACTCCCGGTACGGACTGCTAAGTACGGACCAGGGAGACCAGTTTGTAACCACTCAAGCAATATACCAGTTTCATAGTTCCGGAACGAAGTCTGAGTTCCGGAACAAGAGTTGAGTTTCGAGTTGTTCAACACCCATATAACTCGTCCCGAGAGTATATTCCTCTAAGCACTCTCGGCGGGTCCCAAATTTGTGTGTTTTGGGCTTGTAACCACAACACTCTCAATCCGCCTCCACTGCCGCCCTGCGAGCGCCCGATGTCAGGCGGCGGCACGGTCGGGGAAGGGAGGTGCGGCCGCTCGCGCAGAGAAGAGTCGCGCGGGCGGACGGGTGTCGGGGGTCGGTGGATCCACCTGTCGGCGCGATTTTTCTAACGAGAAGGGGTAGGGGCAGACGGCAAAGGTACAGACGCCCCCACCTAAATTATATTATAGTAGAGATTTTAGTACCATTAACGGGCCGTGCCGTAGGTCTCGGCCCAAGCATGGCCTGGCACAAAGGAGTTCACATCCTCTCAATTACAAGTCAAAATTCAGAGACAATACTGTAGCTGGCATTAGCCCCATCATCAGCCGCCAGATCAAATTTTAGGGGTGTTCGTTTCTCTAGGCCTAAAGGTCACATCAAGACTAATCTTATTATTTAGGTGTCTTAAATAAGTCTAATTATAAAACTAACTGCAGAACCTTGTACTAATTTGCGAGACGAATCTAATGAGGGTAATAAGCCGATTAGACGATGGTTATTGTAGCATCACTGTAGCGAAACATAGATTAATTAGGCTCATTAGATTCATCTCGCAAATTAGCCCACATCTGTAAAAGATTTTGTAATTAAACTTATTTAAGACGCCTAAATAGCAAGATTAGTTTTGATGTGACCTCTAGGCCTAAAAACACGAACAGACACTTTGATGTAGCAGACCAATTGCTACAGTATGTGCAAATAGTAAAAAAAGTTTGTACAGTAAGTAGCTGCAGGCTTTTGCTACAGTGCAACTGCAGACAACTTCCTTCCCCTCACGTTTTACTGTGCAGTTCTCTGCATTAATTGAACAAGTGCAGGGTGAAAACGGTAGGAAACGATCGAAAAATAGCATTATCATTTTCTAACCGTATTATTTAGTCGAAAACGAAATCGAAACTGATAACCCTGGAAATGAAAACGATACTGAAAACGTCGGGATATCGAAAGGGAAACTATCGGAACGAAAATATGTCGAAAATACTCAGTCTAATATATATGATAAACTACTCATATTGGCATAAGCAATTCATTTAGTATAACGGCATGTGTTCATGCAACCACTCATCACATGATTAAATAAACTGAAAATTTATATGTAAATCTTTGCCTAATTAAGTTCAAGCAGCGTGGATGGAACGAGGAGTTCGTGCACAGGGCAATAAATCAATCACGATGGAGGCAGCTCGGCTATAGTTGGATATAGAAATCACGATAATCACTATCATGCCAAAATCATGGTGACTATTTTCAGGCGAGTCCATTGTTTTCACATGAAGTAGTTGGGCTTGCCGCTTGGGCTAGTTGGGTAAAGAAAATTTCCAATGGTGACTGTTGTATACGGTATTTTCAACGGAAATTTTTGAGGTAATACGATATACCTTCTATTCGATCGAAAAATCTCTCTATCATTTCCATTTTCATTTCCGTATAGATTTTTCCGTTTTCATTTTCGTTTCCGTATTTCCCGTAATCATTTTTCCCATTTCTTGTTTTTTCGGAAACGGTCGCCGGTAAGTCGGGAATTTCCGTCACCGTTTTCATCCCTAGTGCAGACGATATGCATCCGGCACAAAGATATTTCGGCCCTTACCGAATTTGGGCCGTTTCCCTGTTTCAGTTTTGGACAGCGCTAGCTCTTTGCTCAGAGAAATGAGAGCCGCGCCCAGTTTGCAGGCCCATTCGCCGGCCCAATCTCCGCGTGTTTCCGGTTTTGGGACTGGTAGTTATGCTGCGACCAGGCACCAGCAGGTACGTGCTGTCAGAACAGCAGAGGCAGATTAGAGACGAAGAACCCCGCCCCAAGCAAATTAGCAGAGCGCCATGGCAGATGAGGAGCTCTGGTCTGATCACGAGCTCAGGGTGCTGCTTCGCTTGCGCGCTCTGCGGGAGCCGTTTTTCCAGGCGACGTCGAAGAACCACGTGAAGCACCATTTGTGGCTAGACATCCACGCGTAAGCTCCCTGCCCTCCTCCTCCCGCCCCTCCTCCTCCCGCCTGGCCTCTGATCGCATTTACCGTCTCCTTCTCGTAATTACTGCTGCTGCCTTCCCTTCTGACATACTAGTCCGTATGTTCTGTCAGAGTGTTTCTTTCGTTCGGATTTAACCGGGAGTTCGGTCCAACGAAAAAGTACCACAATTTCATCCGGGGTCCGATGGGCAAGCCCCAGTGGCATTTTGCCCTGGAATGGGCCGAGATGGTGAGGGGTCCGGTGAGGTGGAGGAGCCCCCACCGCCGCTTGCTGCAGCGGACTTGCAGAACCTCGTTATGATGGAAAACCCGCCGGTGATGATTCCCCCTCCGCTGCTTACGCTGCTGCCCGGAGACCCAGTCAAAGCCTGATCACCCGTGTTACCTTCTTCGTACTTAAAACAAAGAGTATTTGGTATTGTATATAGGTGTTTCTTAACAAAGGATATCCTTTGTTAATATATGTATATTGTTTCTTAAAACAATATGAACTTGTTGTCTGGGTCCTCAAAATCTTGTCAAAAAAAAATATACGGTCAAAAAAATATATGTAATATGAACTTGCTGTATATTTGGTTTTGTATATATGTAATCTTTGTTAATATATTTGGTTTTGTATATAGGTGTTTCTTAAAACAAGAGTTCTAAACAATATGTATATTGTTATACGGTCAAAAAAATATACTCCTCCGTTTTTAAATTGTTGTCACCGTTGACTTTTTTTGCAATGTAAGTTTGAAAAATATCGAATATTTTGTTATGATTTGTTTCATCTCCAAAGTAAGTTTGATCATAACGAATAATTTTGCATATTTAAGCAAATATTTTGAATAAGACGAACGGATAAACATAAATAAAAAAGTTAATAGCGATAACAATTTAAAAACAGAGGGAGTATGTAATATGAACTTGTTGTCTGGGTCCTCAAAATCTTGTCAGGGACCAATCGCCATGGACAGCTGTGTGAGCTCTAGCTCAGATGCTGTGCTCGTGCTCCTTCCTGATCTTGCCGTGGTGGTAGTGATGAATATGACTGATTAGTGGGGATTTACCTGTAGCCCCAAGAATTTAGCGTTATTATCCTGCAATTTGTCTGTCATCACTCATCAAGCATGTACACTTGAGTCTGGGCTTATCCTATGTTTGGCTTCCTGCTGCAGTCAGAGGTTTCAGTGGCGTTTTCTCCTATTTCTGTCCTGTCCTTGCCAGATGTTTGTAACAACCGAGCAGGGTCTTCCTGGGTCTACATTCTCCATGAATGGCCTTCAGATGACCAAGATTTTCAAATATCCGTGAATGTTGATTTGTGTTTAATTGACAGCAACCTACTGGGTGTTCGTGGAGATTCGTTCAAAAGGACAGCATCGCTTCCAAGCCAACCGGCATAGTCCCGTGTTTAATTGTGCGTCATGAAGCATGAACAGTACGCAGCGCAAGAAAGAGAGAGAGGAGAGGGGGGGGGGGGGGGGGGGGGGGGGGGGGGGGAATGGTGGCTTACCGGCGAAAAGCGGGCGTAGAGGAGGGGGTAGCCGTTGTTGCCGTCGCCGTGATGCTGCCGCGACCTTCCTGCCGTCGCGGTGATGGTGCCCGGGTGCCGCGTCGCCGCTCTGGCCGTCGTCGTGATGGTGCCGGTGTGCCGCGCCACCGCTCCTTCCGCCGCGCTGCAGCCGTGTAGCCGCCCGCCGCCGCCGCTCCTGCCGCCGCCGCGCCGCTAGAGTTTGGAGGAAAGAGGCGCAGTTTGGGTGTTATGTCGCGTTTAGTCCTGTACATTCGGGTCGGGCTAAGTGGGCCGGCCCGAAGCCCGCAAAAAATGGCCCGGCACGGGCCTTCGGCCGTGCTTGGGCCGAGGGCGCGGCACGACGGGCGGCACGAGCACGGCCTGTTTAGGAGGCAGCCCACCAGAACACAAAAATATTATGAATAGATTTTAAATTGCTTATGAATCAAGGATGAGAGCATAGCCTGTTGGTAAGAGTGTGCAATGAAACATAGGAGGTCCTGGGTTCGAATCCCGGCTCCTCCACATTTCCATAAAAATACTAAACGGGCTTCCTTGTTATCATGAGCCCACGTGCCTAACGGGCCGGCACGGCACGGTTATCTCAATTCGTGCCATGCCGTGGGCCGACGGCCAGGAACGTGGGCCGGCTCGGCACGGCCTGTAAACTATTTCGTATCGTGCTGGCCCGAAATTAAATGGGACAGGCCTTTTCGTGCTCGTGCCGGGCGGCCCGAATGTACAGGACTAGTCGCGTTCGTCTAGGGATGGCAATTCGGGCACGGGTTCCGGGTACCCGGGTACCCGACCCGACGGGGCCGGGCATGGGGCATATTTTTCAGCCCGACCCGAACTGAGTCGGGTTAGAGACGGGTTTTTTCCCCCACCCGCGGGTGCCCCGTCGGGTACCCGAAACAGCCCAGCATCAGTTTTAATCTGGCCCATCAATACATTTATTCCTAAACTCATCTATGGCCCATAGAGAAAAATGAGCCACACAGCATAGACCAGCCCACTACGATGCTTCACGTTAGGCCTATCAACGTACGTGGGCAGCGACAACCGACAACACAGCCCCAACAAAATGTCGTTCCCACTTCTCAAAAGAAAATGTCGTTCCCGATCTCATCCCTAACCTATCTCTCTCTCTCTCTCTCTCTCGTTCTCTATTTCCAGACGCCGCCGTCATCCTTCGACTGTTTGTACGAGCAGAGCGCGGCGCGGCCGGCAGCGCGAGGCGCAGGCGTGGCGGCGCAGCGCGAGCACGGCGAAATTGCGGCGCGGAAGGCAGGCAGTGGCGGTAGACCGGCGCAGGCGTGGCCAGGGCCGGCCCTGGGGGGGGGGGCAGCGGGGCAGCCGCCCTGGGCCCCCAAATCTGAGGGGCCCCACCCCAGGTATCAGGTATGTATATGTATATACTAGTATACGCATGGGAGAGGATGTCCGATCGATAAAACTTTAAACAATCCAGCTGAGATGGGCTAATCACCAATTCACCACGCACCAGCGGCAGTCCATTAGGCCCATGAGGCATCACGTTGTTGCCTGCAGGCTGCAGCCTGTTTGCTATTTCCTTGCTTCTAGCCCAATACGGCAGTTAGCAATTAGCAGTCGAAGAGGCGCCTGCATCGCAAGCGCCGCACACGACGCAACGCTGATCGCCGAGTCGCCGACGACGCCGCATGATCTTGGCTGGCCGCACTGCCTGGTGCTGCACCGTGATCTCCGCTCCTTCGCTTCGCCTTACCGAGCTGAACAGAATTGGAGGTGCGTGATCTCCCAATCTCCGATCCTTCAAACGTATATTTGGGTTTTTACTATCCTCGACCATCTTGAAGTCATTGGATGGTACTGAACTAGAAGACTGTTGCATTGAATTTGCTAAAACATTTTCATCGGGTGGTTCATGTGATGTTGAGTTAAATGATCTTATCTCTGAGTTGACGGTTATGAGGTTAAGTTTGACGGTTATGAGGTTAAGTTTGCCAGAACGACCAATGTCTGCGATGGAGATGTTTGAGCACGTCATAAAGATGGATTGTTATCCTAATATTTCTATTGCATATAGGATCTTATTTACTGTGCCTGTGACTGTGGCGTCAGCTGAAAGAAGCTTCTCAAAGTTGAAGTTGTTGAAGAATTATCTAAGGTCTATAATGTCTCAAGAAAGATTAAACGGCTTGGCAACTTTATGCATTGAGAAGAAATTGTTGGACGCGATTGACATCGATACTATTATCAACGACTTCGCATCTAGAAATGTTAGAAGAAACTTTTAAGGTAATAATTCTATACAAACACTTTCATATGAATATTTTTGTGATACACTATTCATTTTACTTGAAATAGAAATTTATATTTATATATGTGTGTGCGAAAATTTATTTTTTATATAGAGGGGCCCCTGGCATTTAGATTCGCCCCGGGCCCCCAAAATCCCAGGACCGGCCCTGGGCGTGGCGGCAGACCGGCACGGCGACGCAAGGCAAGCGGCGCGGCGGCTCCGCAGGTGGGCAGCGCGAGGCTGGTGGCGCAGCAGGCCAACGCGGCGAGGCTGGCGGCGATGCAGCAGGCAAGCACAGGGACGAAGAGTGTCCACCCGCGGGCGACCTGATACCCGCCCGATACCCAACGGGCGCGGGCACGGGTGGGAGTTTCCACCCGCGGGGCCAGGGCCGGGTGGCAAATTTCGCCCGACACACGTATCGGGGCGGGCATAGAATTGCTCTACCCGCCCCGAACCCGACCCGTTGCCATCCCTACGTTCGTCGGATCAGGCGTCGCTGGAGGCAGGAAGTTATCCGCCGGGTCGGAGACGGGGGTGACTTCCGGCCCTTGGACACGGGGAAAAAGGCCCTTTCCTGGCCTGTCTCGCAGCCAGTCCAGGCCAAAACGAACGGCCCTTCCAATCACGGGCAGGCTTTGTGACGGGCTGAAAAAAAACGGCTGGAATGGCCGTTCCGGGCCTCAAACCTGGACAACCGAACGAGCCCTTACGGTCCAACTCAGCAAGAGTCGCAGCCCATTGAAACCAGGTTATCAGGACAAACGAGTCCAGTAGCCCAAAGCGAAGGCGAGTGAGTGGTCTGCTTCACGCTGTCTTCACACACTCCGGCGGGCTGCCCCCGCCGCCGTCGCGCTCGCCGACCGGCCGCCGCTGTCCGTTCAAGATCAGCAACTCCACGGGGTAACAGTAACTCCTCTGCCCACGTCGACACCAGTCGTGGCTCGCAAGATCCGACTGGGAAAAGGATGGACGGCGAGGAAGAGAATGTTGGGCCGTTCCGGCGGACGAGTGCCCGCACGCGCCGGATGGCCACGCGCATGGCCTCCGCGCTCGCCAGCTCCGACAACCGCGCCCAGGTAGGGGATTCTTCTTCCCCATTCCGTCATTCCAAATCGATCCACCTCCCCCTAACCTGTCACTGTCACAGCACGCATTTCTGTAACTACTTGCAGGCTGCGTTAGCTCGCCTTGAAGCTCTTGAGAGTGACAATGCTGGGGCTGAGGTCGTGGATCTTAACGATGATGAGTATGGGTCCACGGACGAGGAAGATCCCGGTCAGTATCTTCTTCTCCAATTGGAAGCAACTGGCATGTTCTCGTCTACTGCACCTTATCCAGTGACTCAGTGTATATATGATTTACATCTTGAACAAGTTGCCCTTTTGTAAGCTACACTGCTAAACAGTACATTTTGATGAAGCGGATTCAACCATTCAATATGCTTTGCAAACTTCATTGCTGTGGTATTGCTTCTTGTAGCAGCAGCAACCTGTATTTCTGTTCGTGCTAAGTTTTTAGGGACGGAGGTCAAAGTGTTCTGCAAAGTAGATTGATGGGTAGCATAAGTATAATCTTTGAAACAGCTATCCTGTGTCCCTTAACAAAAGTCCTATGAAAGCGACATCCCTCTGTAATATGCCTAGCGAGAGAACAAGGAACCCAAACTATGCAGAGTTGATTAGAGTGTGGCCTCTATTATACCTTTAGATTCAGTCAAAATCAGATTCTTCTCTAGCTGGGCATAAGTTTGACATTCTGTTGCTTTTATTATCTGGATTCAGAATTTCTATGACATTGCATTCACCCTTCTGATTTTGACACTCTAGAAGCCATTGTCAGTGTTTTACCGTTTTAGGTTACCACTTTCTTGTGGGGGCGCCAATCTGTATCTCTGTTTCTGCATATTGCCTAAGAAATACATATTGCCTAAGAAACAACCTTGTTCCAAACTTTGCAGAAATACATAGAGTCCAAGTATTTTTTTGCGAAGTAGATTCATGAGTACCTGAGTAGGATAAATAAAGTATGATATTTGAAACAGCTATTCTCTTTACCAAAAAAAAGGGTTCTCTGACCCTCATGGCCCTCTCCCTCTCTAATGTCTCATGAGAGAACTACGAACTCAAATTATATAGTTGATTAGAGTATGGCCTCTATTATGCTTCCAGATTGTCAAACCAGATATGTTTTAGCTGGGCACAAGTTTGATATTCTGTAGCTTTCATTGTCTGGATTCACCATTTCTGTGACATTATATTCAGCCTACTGATTTTGACAGTTCAGCATCGACTAAATTTTGACACTCCAGAAGTCAGTGCCAGTGTTTTACTGTTTTAGATTATGTATGTCCCTGCTTTCTTAAAATACATGATTCAGTAAACCAGTAGTCATCTTGAGTGTTGTTGCCTTTCTGCAGTGCTCATGCAAAAAAAAGCAGTCCAAGTATATGAAGCGCAAAACAAGGCAAGGAAAAGCTATGGAGAAGAGGGCAGCTAGATCATTCATGGATGTGCTACATGAGGTAAGTGGGAGCCTAGGAGGTGTTTGATGATAATTCATAATCTTATTCTGGAAGTCTCCTTTCTGCCATTTTTCTTTTGTAACTGTACCTTAAAGATTTGCAATCATGAAATGAAACAGGCAAACCTGGAGTCACTGCCTCCTCGTGTGCCAACATATTTGAGGGCTGCTGTGGGCCCACCAAGCACATCATCCCGATGCCATTACTGCTCAGTTTGCGAAAATTCTGCAAACTACACATGCGTGAGGTGTGGAACAAGGTTCTGTTCATGCCGCTGCCAAGTTATTCACAATGACACTTGCTGCCTGAAATTTGTGGCTTGATCCACTTCTTGATATCGACAGGGCAGCTACATTCAGTGTACTTCAGGTCCCTAACTATCTGTAAACTATGCCTTGCTCAAAAGAAATGCTAGCTGTGCATATCCTGTACTATTTAGGAGGTAGAAAATCATTTCCTCACAGTGTAGATCCTCTTGTAGGCAATATTTCCTGTGGAAATGTTATGTAGCAGCTCGATGTATTTTACTCTCTGTGTACTTTGTAGCGCTCCAGCTTACCACTCCATCCCTTTGTTCTTTGTTTCAGTATATGTGAATTATATTGACAGTGTTTATTGATCAATCATATGTAGACAACAAGAGATGTTTTAACCACAGTGAATTGTTACATGAATATCCAAGTAAAACGTGTTTTGCAGAGAGAAATTGCAATTTGTTTCAACGTACATCTGGATTACATTATTGTCTAAGCTTCTTCTTGATGAATCACATGTCGGTAACGGTAACTAGTAGGATGTGGTAAGAAATGAGAATAAACTTTTAAAATATCCCAAGTAATAATCAGAATCAGGTTTGTAAATAATAGTGAAATTTATAGATGCGCTGTTGCTGAGTGTTATATAATTGGGCGTGTTCGGCCGGCTGGTTTCCAGCCGGCTGCTGCTGCTCCTGCTGCTACAGTCAACTGAATTGCTACAGTGCGTGAATCCTCCGCTACAGTGTTCTCTCTCACTATTCAAACTGCAACTGTAACTGCATCCTCCAACCGAACACCCCGAATGCGTTGTTGAGGAGCCTTTCAGCTAGCAGAGTGGCAGGTCTGGCGGAGGAGCCTCCAGGGACTGCAGCACTCCACCAGGAAGGCCATGGGAAGGCCCCAGGTGATGTGCACATCCAGATGGCAGTGCATGAGCCACACCCCGGGGTTGTCGGCGACGAACCGGATGACAGCCCACCCGTTCACCAGCACGGCGACCGTGTTCCTCATCGGCGGGTCGTCGAGGTTGAACTTGGCCGTGTCAGTGGCGGCGTTGAAGTTGCCGAACCCCTCGGCGAGGATGTAGAAGTCGTAGCCATGGATGTGGATGGGGTGGTTCTAAGCTGCGAAGATGTTGGTGCCCTGGAGCACGATCTGCACGGCGGTGCCGTACTTGAGCTTGTAGACCTTGGTGCCGGGCACCGGCTGCCAGAGCGCGCGGATGACATTCTGCGCCGTGTAGTCGAACTGCACCGGCGGGTTGGCCGGGAAGTCGGCGGTGAAGACGCCGGTCGGGGTGGCGTGGTAGTGCGCCTGCAGGATGGAGACGGTGGACGGGAGCACGAAGGACACGTTGTTGATGCTGGCCGTGAACCGCGTGTTGTTGGGCCCGCCGCAGTTCTGGCCGCTGCCGCTGCAGTTGACGAGCCCCACGCCGACGGTGAAGAAGAGGTTCTCGTCGGTCCGGGAGGGCAGCTCCGCCTTGCGGAGGCCGCGGAGGCTCGTCGAGAACGTGGTGGCGGCGGCGGTGTCGTTGTACGCCGGCAGCGTCGGCATGGCCGGGCTGGTAGTGTTTGTGCCGGCGCTGTAGTCCAAGATGGCGGTGGTGGTGGTGTTGTCGAAGGGGACGCCCTGGGCGCTGGCGCAGGCGCGGGCGGCAAGGTAGTACCGGCCGGGCGGCTGGTCGAAGGTGACGAGCACGTCGGTGGTCTGGCCGGACAGAGGTGGCGTACGGCTTGGTGTAGGAGGCGTCGGCGCCGACCACGGTCATGGTGTGGCCGGCGAGGGAGACGAAGAGCTCCGTGTTGAGGGCAGCGTTGATGATCCGCAGCAGGTTGGTCTCGCCGGACTTGACAGCGAACGTCGTCGTGTCTGTGTGTCCATCAACATTCGTTCGTCAACTTTTACCGTTTTGTTACTTTGAGTGACCCAAGCAAAGCAGTGCCAACCTGCTGAATTTATTTATTACCTTTGGAGGAGCATCTGTAGAGGTCGCCGGGCTGGCCGTTGACGGTGATGGCGTCGGAGATGTTGGGCGCCGCGCCGGTGCGGGTGGCAATGCGGACCACATCGATGGGGTTCATGCTCCACCACTCCCCTGTTTCGCATGGCAACACTGGTTAAACAGAGTTCCCCCTTTTTTCGTCATTACTAATTTACTAGCTTAGTCAACGACATTGTAACATGTATCCTCTTTGGTACAGTAGATCAACAGTATTCGTCATCGTATTAAGGTGCACAGTGCAATCGACTAGGCATCATGCACACTCTACCCTCTTTTTTTTTTTGCATATATTAAAGTTAATAATTGAGCTACAAAATGTATGCTAGCATAGAGGTACCAGTAGCAGACGATGCAAGTATACTAGCATAATTGTAATACTTTTATTTGTTAATAATTGAGCTACAAAATGTCAATGGTGCAGAACTTTTTCTCAGAGATGTCTAAGATTACTGGATGAGTGTTACAACAAAATGTTGAACAGCTTCCGTCGGATCCAACTGCCACCTAGCCGAGGAATGTATTCCGCTGGCATTTTGGCAAGAAATTGGCATTTTGGCAAGAAACTCACTAATTAGAGTCGCCTGTTGCCAGAGCTATTCTTGAACGGAAAGTACCAATCTGTGTTTACATTTACTGACACTAAGCCAGAATCTAAGAGCTTGCATGTCACTCACAGCACTATTGCAGCTCTGTCGATGTCATTATCTGACAACCAGAACTGACGGCTTGTCATCCCTTTCCGATTCAGTTGCATGATGATTCCACAGAAGCTACTATTCAGACATTTTACCCGGAACTTGAAGCATCCATCATCCCCTGTCCTACGAGCATGAATAAAGCAGAGCTAACGCAGGCACGAGCACAGCTGTACGAGCTAACCTTTTATTACCGATTAAAGTAACAAATCCAATGCAACAGGAGAAGCTCCGTTCGTTTACCAAAACAGTATAACGAAAAGTTTGCGATCGGTAGCTCACCAGGCTTGAAGAAGACAGAGAGTCCGAAGTCGATGGCCTTGGTATAGGTGCAAATAAACTTGGGGATCAGATTATTGGTCACACCGTAAAGGTTGGTCTCATTTTAGATACCTCGGTCACGAATGCAGTTATCACGATGTACTCCAAGTGCGGAAGGATATCAGAAGCTCGAAAAGTGTTTGACATCCTGCAAGGGAAGGATCTGGTTTCTTGGAATGCCATGATCACTGGTTATTCACAGCATGGCATGGGAAAGCAAGCTATAGAGATCTTTGATGATATGCTGAGAGCAGGTGCAAAGCCTGACTACATAAGCTATGTTGCAGTTTTGTCAGCCTGTAGCCACTCCGGACTTGTGCAGGAGGGTAAATCTTATTTTGATATGATGAAGAGGATCCATAATGTATCTCCGGGGCTGGAGCATTTCTCATGCATGGTGGACCTTCTTGGCCGTGCAGGGCTGTTATCGGAAGCCAAGAATCTCATTGATGAGATGCCCATGGAACCAACAGCCGAAGTTTGGGGAGCTCTTCTTAGCGCCTGCAAGATACATGGAAACGATGAGCTCGCCGAATTAGCAGCAAAGCACTTGTTTGAACTGGACTCGCCGGATTCTGGGAGCTACATGCTTATGGCAAAGATCTATGCCGATGCTGGGAAATCAGATGATTCTGCTCAGGTGAGAAAGCTGATGAGAGACAAGGGGATAAAGAAGAACCCGGGCTATAGCTGGATGGAGGTTGACAACAAGGTCCATGTCTTCAAAGCGGATGATGTGAGCCACCCACAAGTTCTCGCAATTCGGAACAAGCTGGATGAGCTCATGGCGAAGATCGCGCACCTCGGGTATGTGAGGACCGAGTCCCCACGCTCCGAGATTCACCACAGCGAGAAGCTGGCGGTGGCATTCGGGATCATGAGCTTGCCTGCCTGGATGCCGATCCACATCATGAAGAACCTGCGCATTTGCAGCGACTGCCACACGGTGATCAAGCTGATAGCGTCGGTGACCGGACGGGAGTTCGTGATTCGAGATGCCGTGCGATTCCACCACTTCAA
This sequence comes from Eragrostis nindensis, assembly GCA_012490785.1. Classification (NCBI taxonomy): domain Eukaryota; kingdom Viridiplantae; phylum Streptophyta; class Magnoliopsida; order Poales; family Poaceae; genus Eragrostis; species Eragrostis nindensis. The sequence continues at coordinate 80,601 of JAAXCT010001996.1, forward strand.
AGATGGTTCCTGCTCTTGTGGGGACTACTGGTGATTGGTGACCACTGAATAAATGTATACTACTTCATTTTTGTAGTCCGGCAGATTGGTCGAGGAAAACAGCAGTAGAATATCCTGTATCGTTTTTATATCATTCCTATTTCATAATATATAAATTCCAGTCAAAATAATTTATATACGTACAAAGAAGTGCCAAATGCATCGAAGTCGTTCAGCAAGTGCTCGGACGTCATAGAACATTTGCATTTTCCAGAGTCAAGCAGCAACCGTAATGGATCATTTACATTCCAAACTCGTGCGCGACATGGACAACTAGTTATGCATTTGGTTGAATCAATCACAAGATTTGAATCAGGATCCCAAGAAACAAACATCCACACAGACTCTTCACGATTTAAGAACTGCACAAGGCTTCGTAGCGTAGGAAGGCAGGACCGCAGGATGATGCTAAAAACACAAGCTGTACATCGTGTAAGTCTAAAATGCACCAGGTGCATCCCTCATGCTGATATTCAAGCTGTTTGTCATTGTTCTTCGACCGACTCCCATATTGCCCTTGGTCATCATGGCAACAAACTCTCCATAGTCAATGCGTCCGTCCTGGAAAAAAGAGAACATGATTAGACTTAAACAAGTCAGCTCTGCTATAGTCATTTAAAAATTATAATAATTGATTGATGAAGCATGATGAACATACATAAGCGAGTAATAAAATAACAAGTTAGGCCATCTTAGGTTTTTTATGCATGTAGCCTAATTAACATGAGACTTACATTGTCCTGATCGACTTCGTTAATGACATCGTCAAGAAAAGCATCTGGCATGTTATGCTCTTTGCAAGCTTGCTGCAATTCATCCACAGTGATGTACCCACTACCATCTTTGTCAAAATATGAAAACGCTGCCACCAGATGTTCCTCACGCTCCAGTTTATTGAGATGCAGCGTTGCAGCAATGAATTCTATATAGTCAATCGTCCCACTGTTGTCAATGTCGGCCTAGAATCAATGGAGCAGAAACAAAGATGTAAGTGTCTTGGTTTACAATGTTATAAACTGCAACTCCCTTTTCCGAACCTTTTGGCATAAGAGAGCCTAGCCAAGCTCGTTATCAGCATGTGAATCAAATATATGTAGTTGTTCAACTAAATAAATTTACTCTCACAGATACATACGGCCACATAAGCATAGATTCATGAGACATGAAACTGTTCTGCTTTAAAATGAGCAAATATTGTACCATATGCTCTGGTATTCAGTTTTGAATAACTAAATAAAATGTATTTGCTTTCTTTGTTCTTTGTAATGAAAGGCAAGATCTACAGCACACATCCTAATAAAAAATGCAAGCAAAAACTAAATATATAAAAGTTACAAATGCAACAAGTAACAGATTGCCTTTTGAGTTGCCTAGATTCTTGATGTGCTCTCATACAGCATTACGAGCTGGAAGGAGGAAGCTTATACGGGACAACACAAAGAAACCATTCTTTTTTCATGGAACACAAAGAAAGCAATTCCCTTAGATGCGTTTGAGCTTTGGGAAACAATGAAACTCCAGGTCCTTGAAACTAAATAACAAACAAGGGCACCAAAAGGTTTCCGTTAGCTTACCGCATCCATAAGATCACGAATCTCAGTATCCTTTAATGTGGAGCCATATTTTCTCAATCCTTCTTTTAGCTCATCATACGTAATTGCACCACTGTTGTCAGCGTCCATGGTCTGGAACATTTGCCTCAACCCCGCAATTTCCTCCTCTGAGAGGCTCTCAGCTATTACCTGTTAGAATAAACATTTATTGTCAACAAATGCAGCAATGCTCAAGCGATCAACCTCAAACATAATGCAATTTTGATTCCATAATGGTCCCATATGTAGGTAAAAGAAAAGAATGAGAAATGGTAAAAGAAAAGAATGAGAAATGCATCTCTCCATATTAGTAAACCACCAATAAAATTATACTAAAACTGCAGGATCATTCCCAGTAAATGTAGTTGAACGATTGGAGTACTGCTCTGTGTGTATATGAATCACATTCACAGAAGACCATGCCTAAAAGACTCGCACTTACTCGCAAAGCCATCTTCTTCAACTTGTTCATTGCAGAGAATTGCTTAATGCGAGATAGGACAGCAGGATCAAGTGGGCGGTCAGGAGCTACTCCATGATCACGAATCCACGGATGGCCTGTGCATAAGCTCAAGAGTTATTTTTTCATCCAACAGTTGCAAATATATCAAGTGAATTGATGCATTAAGTTTTTCAAAATATATTAAAAGAAAAAAGTACAAAATGGTGAAAGAAACTAACATAGAACTTCATGTGCTGTTAAGCGTTCTTTAGGGCGAGGATTGAGCATTCTTCTTATCAGATCTTTCGCGCTATCAGAAATCACAGGCCAGGGGTCAGAATCAAAATCAATGACACCTTTCAATACAGCATCAAATATTCCTTGCTGTGTTTCTGCATTGTATAAAATGAAAATGTCAGCTTGCGGTCAACAGAGACAAGCATATAATAAATAAGGAAAATATCAACTGCCTACCCGCCCAAAATGGTGGTACACCACTTAGCAGAATGTAGAGAATTACACCGGCTGTCCATACATCTGCTTCTTGTCCGTATTTTTTGCACAAAACTTCTGGGGCTACATAATATGGGCTGCCAACAACATCCGTAAAAACTTGATCTGAAAAGAACATAACATGAAAAATGTCAATGGTGCTGGTGCAGAGTGCGTCGTAAGTAGCTACAATAATCTATACAATGCTCCAGAACTTTTTCTCAAAGATGTCTAAGATTGCTGGATGACTGTCACAACAAAATGTTGAACAGCTTCCGTAGGATCCAACTGCCACTTAGCCGAGAAATGTACCCCGCTGGCATTTTGGCAAGAAATTCACTAATTAGCATTGCCTGTTGCCAGAGCTATTCTCGAACGGAAAGTACCAAGCTGTGTTTGAATTTACTGACACTAAGCCAGAATCTAAGAGCATGCATGTCCCTCACAGCACTATATATTGCAGCTCTGTCGATGTCATTATGCAACAACCAGAACTGACTGCTTGTCATCCCTTTCCGATTCAGTTGCATGATGATTCCACAGAAGCTACTACTATTCAGACATTTCACCCAGAACTTGAAGCATCCATCCCCTGTCCAACGAGCATGAATAAAGCAGAGCTATAACGCAGGCACGAGCACGGCTGTACGAGCCGGGACCTTATTACCAATTAAAGTAACAAATCCAAATGCAACAGGAGAAACTCCGTTCGTTGACCAAAACAGTAGGTAGAGCAGCTCACCAGGCTTGAAGAAGACAGAGAGTCCGAAGTCGATGGCCTTGAGCGAGAGGTCATCGTCCTTGTTGGCGAGCAGGAAGTTCTCGGGCTTGAGGTCGCGGTGCATGACCCCTAGCGAGTGGCAGGCCTCGACGACCCCGACGATGATCCGCGTGAGCTCGGCGGCCTTGCGCTCGCTGTAGTGGCCGCGCTGTATGATGCGGTCGAAGAGCTCGCCACCGGCGCAGAGCTCCATGACGATGTGGACGTAGAGCTGGTCCTCGTAGGCGCCCTTGATGGCGACGACGTTCTTGTGCCCCGAGAGGTGGTGCATGATCTGGATCTCGCGGCGCACGTCGTCGACGTCCTCCTTGGTGATGAGCTTGCGCTTGGAGATGGACTTGCAGGCGTAGTCGGTCCCCGTGGCGAGCTCGGTGCAGAGGTAGGTGGTGCCGAACTGCCCCTGCCCGAGCTTCCTGCCGAGCGCGTAGAGGTCGCGGAGGTTGGGGGTGGGGTGGCCGAGCACGGAGACGAGGTCCGGGGACGCGGCCGCCGCCGCCCGCCGTGTCGCGGGCGGCGGCGGCGCGGGTGCCGCGTGGGCGTCCGTGGCGGCGGCGGCGGCGGCGCGAGGCGTGGACGGGCGGGAAGGCTTCTTGGGCGAGTCGTCGGCGGCGGCGTTGTAGTCGGAGTCGTGGCGCTGCGACGCGGCGGTCTTGAAGCTCTGCAGGTACCTGGATCTAAGGGAGCCGCCGCATGCGTTGCCCATCAAACGACGGGGGGAAGCCGCCGGCCCCGGCGCATCAACGCTCGCTCCCGGTCCCGGCCTTCCTAGCCGCTCACGGAAACGCCAGCGCAAACGCCAACGGCCTGGAACGGAATCTCTTTCTCTCTGATCTGGTTGGCTTGGGCAGCGAGCGGGAGGAGGAGAACCGGGTGGGGGCTCGTGGGGGTTGAGGGATTTAACAAGCCGGAGGAGGTTGCTTCATGGCGGCTTCTCCCGTTCTCGAGTTGGGTCACGTTTGGGGAAAGCGAACGCACGCAGCAGCGGCAGCAACCGCAGCTGCAGCTAGTACCGTGCGTTTGGATTGGTCCTGGCCTGGTTCGGATTGGACGCTGGCGGTGGCGGTCAGTGCGTGCGTGCGTGCGTGCGAGGGAGGACAACGGCAAGCAAAAGCCAAAGCGATCGCGCTTGCGGGCGGGCGTCGACGATGCGTGCGGCCGCGGGGGAAATGAGGAGTGCCCGCTCGGTCGATGCTTAAAATTAATCGCTGATGGCTTTGGAGCTTTGCGGGTGGGGAAGGTGAGGCGAAGCTCCGGCACTGCCTTCGTCCCCATCTCACTCGCCTCGGTCGCGGCGAGGAAGCGGACGGGTACACTGAACTGCGTGGTGGGACCTATCCGGATTGGGTCCCCCTCGCCGCGGGAAAGGCGCCCAACCGCCGGCGTCGTGGCATTTTTGTCTCCGCGGGAGAACGTGCGCGGCGGGTGGTTGGCCCGTCCGTGGCTGCGCCGTCAGGCGTAGCCGCCGGGCTCTAATCATTTCGCCTCTCGCTGCATCGCGGGGCCCAACAAAGTGTGGCCCATCTGTCGGCGACAAATGCTACTGTGAGGATAAAGTGACTGTGATGAAAGCAACTATACTAGCACTAATCACAGTTACTACTAGAGACGACCAGAAGAATTCGCACGAGGAAGAGCTAGCTGTTTGTCCCGTGTGCACGAAAGAAACGCGAGCGTTTGACCTCGCCGGCGGCGACCGCAAGTGAGAGGAAGCTTCTGTAGGATTGATCGATCACGTGAGACGACGATTCAGACTTTCTGAGTCACAAGTCATCCGATTTATCCATACAATACATCACCCGATCTGTGCATGCAATGCAAAGCATTTAATCCAAAGAAAAACGGAGATCCGACTTGGAGTGTTGACTGGCCGTCAGCTGCGCTCCCATCGCACAGGCTGGAATGTGCGCCTGATTTGATGATTTCGAACTGTGCCACTACTCGTGCCCCTAACTATCTTCTATACTTGATCCATGACGCGAGCAAGAGCCACATGTATAGATACGTTTGCAGGTGCTAATTGATCCGTACGCTGCTGTATTCGTCGAGCCATCATCCACTTATCAGACAGTAACTGTCTTTTGGCCAATAGAGATTGCACTCTGACTACGAAGATTCACCATTCCGATTCGCCGAACCTTGACGGCTTTTCCTTCCACTCGTGCACGCTGCAGGATATTCACTTTCTGCAAAGTTTTGTAAAAGCCGTGCATTATCTTGTCCTCCTCTGTGTTTCCCCTTTGCAGTAGGAAGCTAGTAAGTCTAGACATGCCCTTTTCGGATTTTTATTCCCTTATTGCTTTCGGTAACTTTGATCTTTTCATCATTACCCACCACTACGACGAAGAAAGCAACCACTCACGAATCGCGGCTGGGGCAAAAATGGGTGCGGCTTTTTCCGTGCAACACACCAACGAAAAGATATCTTCACCTACACGGTGGCAGATTCAAATATGTCCGGGCACTTTCGCTGTTTCGCTCGCATGAATATCTATTCGGCATATGCAGCAGATGCGTATCGGAAATGGTCCCGGGTAACCTTCAACAGCAAGAAACTGCGACGCTGGATGGAACGGCGAAGCGGGGCATATTTTGTTGAAAATGATAAAAGAAGTTGACTGAAATCTGCAAGGACGCCCCCTCGCTGGAGTGACAGACAGGGATCGCTGGCACATGGGCAACGGCTCAACTGACGACGTCATGGCGGCAAGTAGTTCGGCGATTATCTCCGGGAGCCAACGTTGGCGCAGCTTGCCGATCGGGGTGCCGACCGATCTGTCCGAATCTGGGCTCCTGGCACGGCCGATCGTGGTCGCCGCGCACATGGATTACGCGGCGTCCGTCGTGTGACGCATCAACCAACGGACAGGAGGGCTGGAGGAGACTGCCGCGAAAAAAACGATGGCGGCTGCCAAACTGTGTGCGGGCAGGCGCCGCAGGAACCCGGCCCGGAAAAGATTTGTTGCCTGCGCTGTTCGCTGCTGGCCGGACGGGACGTGCGTGACATGCCGGCGTCAAGTTTGCCGAGATGTCTTGTCCGGACCGCGGCAACTGGTGATGGGCCGGTCGATCGAGCGGCGTTTGTGTGGCTGCGCGCCGCGGGTAAAAAAAGTCGCTTGCGCGAGTCCTCGGCTCCGGCACGAAACCGGTACTATCTGGAGACGAACCCCAACAGCAACAGCTGACGAGTCGCTGTCTTTTAGTGTCTTGAATCTGTGGCGTTCGTGCATCGTGATGTGCTTGCATGCCATCCAGCATCCACGAGCTTCGACCGAAGCACAGAAATTGCCCTTTGTATTTCGAGCGTGCTGGCCGTATCGGAAAAAGCGTGGACCAGTACTAATCATATGGCCTAGGCGCCTAGCACAGGTTTCCTGTTCAACGAACGACACAGGTCTGTCTGAACTCTGAAGAAGCTTCTGTGCACGAGACGGGACAGTCAAGTGAGAGTTTCCACCGAAACCATGTACGAGCCCGCCCATAGGTTGCCGTCTAGACTAGAGCGTGCTACATTTCCAAGTCTACTCCGCCACCCAAATTATGCAAGTGCACGGAATCATTGGAACACTGAGGATTCAAAATTGTTCACGTCTCTGTCAAAATTGTCGTATACTAATATTCACAGCCGGCTCCTCATAAGACTTTTGTTTGCACAAAACTGGATAAGAGGAGATACTGTACAGCATTCACGAACATACCACTGAGATACTACTATTGCATCTGTCGCTATCAGAGAGCAGTTAGGACTCGTTCTGAACATATCAAGAAAAGCAGCGCGGTTCATACTCCGTACTATTCCTTCGCTGATTCCACGGCAAGGATGTTGATGATCGAGGGCCCCCTGGCCGCCGGCTTGCATATGTCTCCCGACGTGTTCGGTTGGAGGATGCAGTTGCAGTTGCAGTTTGAATAGTGAGAGAGAACACTGTAGCAGAGGAAATGGACACTGTAGCACCAGCATCAGCAGCAGCCGGCTGAACTTCCGGCTGCCGAACGGGCCCATCGTCATTCGTGGAGTTCGGCAGATAGCTGGCGGGCCGTCCATGTCAGCTCCGCGAGGTCGGCAAGGTGATCGCGCAGGGCGTCAGCCAGCAGCATCAGCAGCGCCCGGCAGTCTGCAACACCAATTAAATCCATGAGTCACTCGACACTAATATCGTGGCTTAACGATTGGCTTTTGTTACGTTGCCGAAGGTGTCGGGCGACAAACAGACGACGCGACACGAAGAAAAAGATCCCGCCGCGCAACTCACCTGGGATTCTGCTGAAGTTGTGCAGCGACACGGCGGCGAGGACCCTGTGCCGCGCGGGCCGGGCGGCGGCCAGGCACTGCTTCAGCCACGGGACGAGCGCCGAGAACGCGGCCAGCTGCACGTCCGTCGTGGCGTCGTCGCCGTCGACGGACGCGAGCGAGCGGGTCAGCCACCCCGCCGTCGTCAGGCACGCGGCCGCCAGGTCGGCGTCCCGGGAGCCCAAGCACTTGGACAGCGCCTCGAGGAACGGTCTCCTCGCGTTGCCGCCGAGGAGCACGGCGGTCACGTTGCTCAGCCAGGCCTCGTGCTCGGCTGCGTCCTTGTCCTTGTCCTGGGCACACCAAAATGCCGAATTCAGAAACCGTTCGTCGATGTGTCAACAAGGCTTTGTGCGTGTGTGCGTCCGGTTACCTGTACAACGGCGTCGGAATTAACAGGCGTGACACGTGCATCGCCGATGAAGCCGGCTTGTTTCAGCATCCAGTCCTCAGCGAGGAGGTCTCCTGAGAAGGAGAAATGCCCAGCCAACAGCAGCAGAGCTTTCCGAGTGTTTGGCACGACGTTGCCATCTGACAGGCAGCATCTCAGAGAATGAGTGATGATCTTGGCAGCCTCGTCTCTGTATGTGCTGTTGCTATGTTTCTCCACCTGCCAGGCATTTCACTAGTGACTTACATATATTTTGGGAAAAAAAATGGCATGTGTTTAAGGTTTCAGACTAAATTCCTGGCAGTATCTGAAACTAGCAAGGGGAATGCAGACCAAGGAGGCACCTCAATGCAAAATAGGATGCTAAGTTGAGAGCAATATCATTTTCATGGAGCTGGGATGTAAATAGAATGGCATCAACGGATTCAGGGTTAAATTAAGCTGCATACCAACGCATCCAAGTGCAACAGGAGAACAGCGACCGGGGCTTGTTCCTCGACCGGCAAGCTCCGGATATGCTCGAGAAGCACATCCATTGCCTCGATGATCAACTCTGTTCTCAATCCGCGGAATAGCAAGTCAAACATCTCCCTTCTGTGACAATAAGGAAGTTGGCGATCAGGAGGTGAGATAGCAGCATATACATACATGTATGAACATGACTTGAACAAGTAAATGTAACTGAACCTTCTTAAGCAGAGTAGTTCAGTGAGCAGACGCGCTGCAGTTCTGTTCGCTGAAAGCACTTCACTGTTCAGAAGCTGAAGAACACTTGAGCCACTGATCTTTACGGCCACGTAATTCCTGCAGCTGCCTTCAGCCTCGATGCAAAGTAACAGGTGCTCGGCTGCCTGCAGCTTCTCATCTGCATGACCTTCCTGAAACATACGCAGAAGAAAGTCTATACCGCCGATCGCCATGAGGTGCCTTGCCTTGTCAAGTTTTTCAGACACGTCGCGAGCTGAATTAAGGACCTTGTTTATAACTGCTACGGTTAACTTATCTTCAAGCCCAGGGCTTTCAGATATCACATTCTTGCAGTGTTCAGACTTCCAGTAATCGATCAACCGTTTGAGCACGCGGTTCGTGTCTGGAACCGACAGGCTCTCGAGCTCTTGACCTGTCACGGGGCACGATCTGAAGCCTCTGTCTAACCACTGCACTATGGCGTGCCGCTCGAACGTCTGGCCTGTCTCGATCGTCACGGGACGGTTGAAGATCTGCCTCGTCAGTGGGCATAGGAAATCGCTGGGAACGGTGGCGAAAACGGAGAACTGGTTGCGGCCATCTGCGTCACTCTGGAGAGGCCCTTCACTGAGAAACTTGGAGAAAACACATAGCCATCAGTATGATACGTATTGGAAGGCCGGAGATGGTAAAAAATTGTTCGTACCAGAACTCAAGCGTGAGCAGTTCGATAGCGGAGATGTCATCAGAAATCAAAGGGTAACTTGTTGATGCAGCTGCCTCCTTGGTCGGCTCAACGCGACCCTGATAAGATTGTTGCAAAGTGTAAATTATCAGAAGTTTTGATCGATTTCTCGTGTACGAGCAAGTACGGAGATTTCATGGGAAATTGCTTACCTTCGGCTCAGACGTCGCTTTGGCTAACTTTTTAGGCACCGGAATGTTTTCTTGTGCCTGCACTGGGGGAGTATAGCTCCTCGCATCATCGTCGTCGCACTCAGGGGACGCACTATCTAAATGCGTCGTCTTGACTTGCACTTGCACCTCTTCCTCTTCCTCCTCGATCTCATCGGATCGCTGCGTTGTAACGGTGTTCATAAACTTGGCGGGACTGAGACTGCCGGAGCTGTACACGACATCCGAGCCAACGTCGTACGACGTGGACGTCGAGAACCTGAGCCCGCCGGCTTGAACGGTGCTAGGAGGGGCAGGAACTTCCGGGAGAGCCATGGCGTTCGTGCGCCCCAGCAGCCAGTCTCTGTAGTAGCAGGCGAGCGTACGTGTTCCGTTGTCCAACACGTCGGCGAACGTCTTCTCCACCTCCTTCACCCTCCTCTCGTCCGAGATCGCCGCCGCCAGCTCGCGGTCGCGCCACGCCCTGAGGTGCCCGAGCCCCGAGCGGAGAGCCTGTCCCAGAGCGCGGGGAGCAGGGCGGTGCGCGCCTCCCGCGGCGCCAGGCAGAAGGCCTCCAGCGCGTGCACCGCGGCGGAGTGGTCCCGCTTCTGGAGCTTGGAGACCACGGACATGTAGAGGTGCGCGCACGCGGCGAGGCGCGGGTACACCGGGTCCTCGGCGCCCTTGGTTTCCGGCGGTGGCGACGACGCCATCTCGTGGAGCTTGGCGGAGGCGCGCTTCAGGTCGCGCGGGTCGAGGCCCTCCTCCCTGGCCGCCCTCTCGACGGTCTGCGCGAGCACGCGGAGGTCCAGCGCGGCGCGGTGGTCGGACTCGCCGAGGCACGACGCGCAGCCGGCGCGCAGCGACGCGCGGAAGCCCTCGTCGCTGGCGAACCGCTTCACGGATCCCGCGGCCAGGGAGATGAGCGCGTTCAGCGCGGACTCGTCCAGCGCCGGCACCTCGGTCGAGGCGGCGGAACCCCTCCTCCTGGCGCCGGCGTCGCCGTTTCCGTTGTTGTTGCTGTAGCTTCTCGCGTTCGTCAGCGACACCGACGACATCCGCGTCGCGGTCGCGGCCCGCCGCTCGCCACCAGCATCCCCGCTGCCATCGTCGGAGCCGCCGCCGACGGCCCCGTTCCTCAGGCGGCTGCGGGCGAGCACGTCGGACTGCGACCGCGCGGGCTTGCCGGGGCGCCGGAGCTGGAGCGGCATGCTCACGGCTCTCGATGGCGCCGGGGCGGCGGAGCCGTTGTGATCGGGCGGCTTGCTGCGACGGTTCGTGAACCCGTCGGCTGCGAGGAGGTCGCGGAGCAAGGACGACGACGACGACGTCGACGGCGGCGCCATTATGTCGTGGGAGGGGGCGGATTTGCTACTGGGTCTGGCAGTGCGACCCCGGGCGTCCTTTGTTGCGTTGCACGGTGCCGCCATCGATACGTGACGCGCCTACGTGGCGGCATGCGTGAAGGGGACAGCGGGAAACGGTCCCGCGAGACGGGGTGTGCCAAATGGGGCGTTTTGGCGGGAAGCGCCTTGCCCGCGCTCTCCGGGCCGGCGGAATGTTACAATGTTGCGGGTTGGCTGTGCCGCGTTAGTGGGTGTGTGTTCGTACGCATGTTGACCCTCTCAAAACTTACCCAGTCAAAATTTCGTGTCTGTCGATCACGTCTCGGATCAAGAATTGGTCACACGCTACGCCACTAATGGGAACGGTAAATATTCAGCATGTTCGGCTGGAGGTTTTCCAGCCGGCTGCTGCTGCTTCCTCCTTACAGCCTACAGTGCTGCTTCCAGCAGCTACAGTGTTCTCTCTCAGAAAAACTGCGCAGCGGCTACAGTAAAACTACGAGCCGAACAGGCTGATTTTGGACGCGTAGCCATGTAGATGCTGCTGGTCGGCAGCCCTAGCTTGTGATGTCTTTCGGGAGGGATCTTAATTACGTAGATCATAGATGGATATGCTGATGGTGAAACTCCGAAATATATATTGCGGATTGGATAGTGTCCGCGTAATGGTCCGCATAAGAAACATACATCCAAAGAATTGGATGATCCGATTCCGTCATTAAGGTTTGCACATTTGGACGATCGACCTTTTTTTTTTTTTTAGATAAATGGACGATCGACCTTGACAAACCGCGGCGATGGTGCCAAAATAGGCTTAGCCTTTCTTTACTGAAACGCATCCCGGGTACTTCTAACTTATCACTTCGGCGTCATGCTCACGCACAGAAGGGCCTTGGAATGGCCACGCTTCATGGTTGGATCGATTTGCGCCGTGGACCAACTCGATCAGGAACCTGTGTGTTTATGATTATTTAATTATTTTCACAAACTAAAATCCATCTTAAACTTTAAACTTTACTGAGTGGAAGCAGTTAAAAGAAGCTGAGTGGAAGCAGTAATGGTGATGCCACATGTTTTTAAAAGATGTTGCCGTAGCATTAACAATAAGAAACCAATGTGACTACTGTCTCAGGACTTGAAAATGATGTCGCCCAAACAGCAGAGTTGTTGAACTAAAAATGCGTAAGCTTTGCAGTCCTGATGTCTCGAGGGAGTACTGCCTCCTTGTTTAAATTGATGACCGGCAGCGCAACTTATTTTTAGTTCATTTCTGCTGTGGGCTACGAGAAGATTTTGCGAACGGAGGCAGGAGGAGTAGAACGGACTTCGCAACCGTCGTTGGGCACCTGGAGGTGGCGGAGAAGGGCTGTTGTGATCTCCGAAACACGGATACTTCGCCAAACTCGCGTACCGATATCGGATACCTATTCGGATACTCGGATACTCGGACACTTCTCGGATACCATGCGGTAAGTGGGGGATGAGAGGATGAGCCTTGACCGCCGAAAAGAGAGAGCACAAACAGAGAGAGAGAAGGTGCCGGATGAGCCGCGGCCGCCATAGAAAGAGAAAGAGTGCGGGATGAGAGGTCGGGAAAGGAGATGACCACATTCGTTCGCGGAACAGATAAAATAAAGTCAGTTTCTTTTTATTTCGCTCTTTCTCTTTTTAAAATTATACAACATATAAATATATAAATCTATGACGCATCTTAGTCTCTGAAACTTTTATTTCTCACATTTTAGTATCTAAAACTCTTTTTTATTTTTATTTATATATATATATATTAGCGTATCCCCGTACTCCTTGTTTTTGGAAAAATAAGATATCGGAGTATCGTCGTATCGCGTACTGGTATCCGTATCCGCGTATCTGAGCAACAAAGGTTGTGACAGCGGAGCATGGATGTCCAGGGTCCTTGCCGGCGGGCAGCGCCATGGCGAGTTTTTCTTCTTTTTTAACGGAAATGGCGCGGGTGCGGAGCATGCTGACACGAGCGAAGGGCATGCTACCTCTGAGAATGGTGGTGTCGGCGGTTCGTGGGCCGCATGTCACACGTACTGAATATTAGGCTTGAATTTTTTTATTTTTAACCGAATTTTTTATTATATTTTTATTAATAACGGTCCGTTTCCGAAATTTGCAAGACTAGTCACCTAGTCGCCTGACAAACGGGCGATTAGGCCTTATCGCCTGACTGCAGGACGACTAGACCTTCAGTCGCCCATCGAACGGGCAATTGGTCCAATCGCCTGACCAAGGGGCGACAAGGGTGCAATCGCCTGTCCAAGGAGTGACAAGGTCCGACTACCACTGCTACAGTGTTTTGACACTATTCAACATTGTTTTTCACTATTTAACACTTTTTAGACACTATTTAGCACTGTTTAACACTATTTGTGTCAGTAGATTGGTATGAGTAGTCCTTTATCTGTGTCATTAGATTCAAATTCGAAGTTGGAGCAGGCCAGCATGATGACAGAGAAGATCAAGAAGACTACTACCAATAGTCTACAATGTTGGACATGACAGCACAAGGCAGGGCATAGGAACCCAAAACCTTTTCATTTGGGCAATGGACTACTGCTACTACTACTAGCTCTGGGCTCCCCAGATGACCAGCAGGCACTCTCGTGCTTTTGAATTTTGACCCGCGGCCGCGGGACAAGAAGCGGGCGCCGTCCATGACTTTTGCACGTGGACTTCAAGTCGCAGACGAACCCAGACCGCACGACGGCGTGCGGCTGCACAATGCACGCCACGCACATAAATACCGAGGACAAAAGCAGGGGAACCGGTGCCGATCGGCGTCGCTGCGAAAGAACGTGTATGCCTCGCTTGAATAATGTCTAAACAGTGTTAAATATTGTTAAACAGTGCTAAATAGTGTTAAACAGTGCTAAATAGTGTTAAACGGTCATAAAACAGTGCTAAATAGTGTCTAAACAGTGTTAAATAGTGAGAAAACAATGCTGAATAGTGTCTAAACACTGTACCAGTGCTTGCCGCCCTTTGTTAGGGCGACTAGGTCCTTGTCGCCCATTGAAGGGGGCGACCGGGCCAATTGCATATTCAGCAGGCGACTGGAAGGCGCCACGTCCATCTAGTCGCCCTGCAGTCGGGCGATAAGGCGTAATCGCCCGTGTGTCGGGTGACTAGGTGACTAGTATTGCAAATTTTAGAAACAGACGGTTATTAATAAAAATATAATAAAAAATTTGATTAAAAATAAAAAAAATTCTATTAGGCTTGGTAGTTGGCACACCGTGACATGATAGAGGTGGGCCTGCCGAAAAGCCTAGTTTCTTAGTTTCGGTTGGCCTATAAAATCGCCCACTAGAGACTTGTTGGACCAGACCTTAGCAAGCAAATTTGCTAAGCGTTTGCATGCAAGATTTGTGAAGTATCGAAGAAAGAGAGAAGAAGAAAATAAAATCTAATTATTACTTCCTTCCGTTTCGAAATACTTGTCATCCGGAAAATCACTGTAGCAACTTTGACTCTACGTTTTTTTCTACAAAATATTTAGATATATTTAAAGTATATAATGCTAATGTAATGTGCCTCAAAACCTACCAAACAATATGAAAGTTTGAAGTAACTAGAAACATTTTAAAGAAAAAAACATGTAGTCAAAATTGCTACAGTGATTTTCCGGGTGACAAGTATTTCCAAACGGAGGGAAGTACATCAACAAACAGCACACTGAGTTCGCTTGGCACAGTTCTGTCTGACCAAAGATCAAGGTCAGCCGTCACCATGTTCAACATATACTCCCTCCGGTTTATTGTTGACGCCTACGTTGACTATTCATCTTATTCAAAATATTAGTTCAAACATGTAAAGTTATAAGTATATTTCAATTTCTTTAATGACAAAACAAATCATAACAAAATATATGATATTTTTTAAAAAATTTGACGAATGGTCAACCATAACGAAAAAAGGTCAATGGCATCAACAATTTAAAACCGGACGGAGTATTTGTTAGGCAGGGATAAACCTCGTCCTTGCATTTTGTGCCACTGCCATGCAGTTTTATTTCATTTTTTATGAAACTTTTCATGCATTCCCCCCTTTTTATTTCTCCTAGTGTATCAAAGTTAATACTACTACTGTACTATTCCTAGTACATAATTAACTTGCCGCCAATATCGACTACTGACGGTGTCTTATATAATCCACGTTTGTCCTACAACAAAATTTCTTTCCATGAAGTGTGCTTCTTCACCCTTTACTCATTGCTGACCCAACTTAATCACTGGTCAGTACCTAACCTGTTCATGCATGATTTGCAGAGGCTTCCGCAAATCCACGAAGTAATGTAACGTGAAGAGCCCAGGAGCGAGACCTGCTGGTGACTTTTGACAACGAACCAGCCACTAGCTAGCAGTAACACCTCTACACGGACTTGCACATCACTGATCGCACTCACTAGAGAGATCATCCGTTTTCCGATCATCCAGGCTTATCATCAGGTATCGGTTTATCATCAGCGGGTGCGCGCTTTCTCCGTCGTTCTACATGAAAAAGGCGACCAATCCTTACCTAAAAGAGGGCGGAGGGCACAGCTTGTCTGTGCGAGCTCCATCCAATGAGCAATGGCGACTGCAAAAGGTCAAGCCGGGTGGCTGACAGCGTACGTGTGGTGTTGACCTAATTAATTGCTCGAGCGGATAGCCATATACATTGACGCCTGACTCTGATCTCTGATGGTGATGGCGTAGCGGCGCGCGCGCTCACATCAGCTCAGGTCTGCACTGCATATCATCGATCGTTCGTTGCAAATCAACGAGACGCCCGCTGGCTGATCCTTCAGCGTCCTGCTGCCTTTACCCGAGCTTTTTCTATCTGTAAAGCAGGGTATGCTATCGATCGCTTATTATGTGCTTATCGTGATATAAATCTAAAACTGCTATGTGCCGTTGTGAATGCATAAAGACACCTCCGATTTCTAGAAGGCCTTTTTTCTCTCTCATTTTTAAGGGACGGTTGAGTTGGCTCAATGTTGCTGTCCAGAGAGCTTTTCCACTAAACTTTTGCAGTTGTGAGAAGGTTAACACAGGTTTCAGAGACAGACGTCCGTGTTATAAGACCTTTTCCACTGCATTTCAGAGGTTCTGAAAATGTTTTTTTTTCTTCAACCAAAAAAGAGAGAAAATAAGGGGAAAGATAAGCGAGGTCAAAGGCTCCTGAACCAATCACGATCAGGGCTGCACTTTACTTGCCTTTTCCATCTACCTTTCTGCACTTTCTCATGCTCTATCAGAGACTCTTCCGAAATACCTGGAACAACAAGGCTGTTTCCGCGAAACGCTTGTATAAAATCTGTACGGGGCCCCACCGATGCACACTCAGCTCAGCGTACGAACCGCCTCCTCCCACCGCTTCGAGGACTCCCGTTCCCTCCTCCAGCCTCGCGAATCGCGATCCGCATCCGGACACCACCGATTCCGATGCCGTCTCGCACCAAATCCTGAATCTCCGTTGAGTTTGCTATCTTGGGATGTCGCCACGGTCGCATTCCGTGTCCTCCGCTGGAAATTGCGCGCGCTTGTTAAGGTGCGGGAAGAGGATAGAATTCGTAGCATCTGCTCAACGGTTTCCTCGGCATTGTTGTATCTAACCAAAGGTCTAACTTTTCCGCTGCTTTGCAGGTGAGGTTGGGTGATTCTTGGTGCTCAGTAGGCAAGGAAATCAGTTCTCCAGTGATTTGTGTTTCTTGTCTTCGGCGAAGAGGTGGGAGAGGAACAGGAACAGGGGCAATTGTAAGAGGGAGATGAAGGATGTGGCCTTGGCTGGGGAAGATTGCGTCCGCGTGCTGGGACCGGGTCCGGAGGTACGCGCTTACGAGGAAGGATGAGGGGACGACGGCGACGCCGACGACCTGCTGTGGTCGAGGGACCTCGGGCGGCACGCGGCTGGCGAGTTCTCCTTCGCCGTGGTGCAGGCAAACGACGTGCTGGAGGACCACAGCCAGGTCGAGACAGGCGCCGCGGCCACCTTCGTCGGCGTCTACGACGGCCACGGCGGCGCGGAGGCGTCCCGCTTCGTATCCAACCACCTTTCTGCGCACATCGTCCGTACGTGGCCCCCCTCTACAAATGAATCCAATAAGTTTTTACTCTCTTGGGCTCTGTGCAATGCTCTTCGCTAGCCGGTAGATCGAAAGTTTGGTTAGATTTGATAGTCTTGGAATATTTTAGCGTTGAATTCTTGGGGGTCGTTGATGCCTTTGATGGTACAGTAGTTATATTTTTTAGAGCTCCATGTGAAGTCCCCTTGATACACCGTGCATTATTTTTTTTAATTCTTCAGAAGAATCTTGATGCACTCTGTTTTGACAATGACGATATGTCATGGATTACGTGGGGAATGATATTGCTTCTGATTGTTACTTGTTGTGTATCGTTGTTACTCTGAGCGGTAGCCTTGTGCAATCCTTCTTGTCAACAGTATAAATTAAGCTATAATATATATTATGTTTCTCATTCAGCACTCAGTTTCAGCTCCATGCTGACATGCTGTGGGCATGGCTGTGAGTTTACTGTTATTATTTTTCCCGCGTAAAACTAAATGTTGTTGCAATTTGTATCAAGCAAATTTCATATAAGCCACTTGTTCTGTTTTTTGGTTGGACTTTTGGTTGGACGAAATTTATATGATGATAATGTGTTATTAAATTACAGGTCTTGCCCAAGAACATGGAACAATGTCTGAGGATGTTGTTCGAAACGCCTTTGCAGCGACAGAGGAAGGCTTCTTGTCGCTTGTGCGCAGCAGGACATTTGATAAAGCCTTCTATGGCTACTATTGGATCTTGCTGTCTGGTTGGTATCATATGGAGAGGGACACTCTACCTGGCCAATCTTGGTGATTCTCGGGCGGTTGTTGGTTGTTTGAATGGATCAAACAAGATTGTTGCTGAGCAGCTAACAAGAGACCACAATGCAAGCATGGAAGAAGTTAGGCAGGAGCTTAAATCTCTTCATCCTGATGATTCTCAAATCGTTGTTCTTAAGAATGGCGTTTGGCGCATCAAGGGAATTATACAGGTATGTAGCATTTTCTGTGGTTTATGTTGCATCTATGGTGCTTGAGGGTATTTTGGATAAAACTGTAGTGAAGTCAAAGCAAGTTGTAACCCTGTTATTGTAGTGGCAGTAGCTTCGTCTTAAGAAAAATGCATTGGCAGGAAATCTAATACTTACTTCTGGAACTTCTACCGAAGCACAATAGATACTGTTTACTAAATGACTAGATATTTCAACCACAAAGTAATCATTATATCAGAATTGTAGCGCTGTGTACTCTTAGAAGATACCATCTGAGATTCCATCAATATTGCTGAAAATTATTTGAAAAGTTCTTTTTCTCTGATTTTCTCTCTTAGGTTTCAAGGTCTATAGGTGATGCTTACTTAAAGAAGCGAGAATTTGCCAATTGATCCAACCACAGCTCGTTTCCACCTCTCTGAACCTCTCCGTCGGCCTGTTCTGACTTCAGAGCCATCTATATGCTCGAGAGTCCTCAGTTCACAAGATAGTTTTTGATCTTTGCATCGGATGGATTATGGGGACCTCACCAACCAGCAAGCTGTTGAAATTGTCCACAACAATCCACGAGAAGTATGCCTTCGTTCTTTCACACTTCTGTTGGGCCAGAATTTTCAATCTTTTATCAGTGATGACTTATCTTTTCTGTGCTGATAGTGAATTTTATTTTCTGGGTAGGGTATTGCAAGGAGACTAGTACAAACAGCTTTTAAAGAAGCTGCGAGGAAGAGGGAGTTGCGGTATGGTGATATCAAGAAACTCGATAAAGGAGTACGTCGCTATTTCCATGATGACATCACAGTCGTAGTTGTTTTCATTGATCATGGTCTGCGAGAGGAGGGCTCTGCTTCTGTTCCTGAACTTTCAGTTCGTGGGTTTGTGGATTCAGGAGGCCCTTCCAGCTTCTCAGGGTTGGGTGGCATTTCTTGATGTAATACTAAAGTGGGTCTTTTGAAAAATTTTGCATAGGGTTTCACTTCAGGACACATTGGAGCGGCATTTCTTTCTGAGATGTGTGACAGTATTTTTCGACCCACCTAAAGAATAAGAACAGCACCTTGTTAGCTCAAAGTCATTGCATATCAGTTACCATTATCATATCGCGAAATGTTTATATGAAATATGAATCAGCTGGATTTCATGTCATCTGAATTCAGACGGGAGTATAACTCCAAAAGAAAAAATAAAGATGGGAGTTGAAACTTGAACACTATGTACCAACTGCCTTCATATTTCCACTGGTTTATTCTGCAGCCCGTGGTTACCGGTACTTCAGTGCTTGATCTTTTGCTTGTCGGTGAGAAATCTGTTGTGATCCTCGGATCCTGATTGTACTGTGATAATGGAGAGTTCATGTCCCCTTTCGTTGCAGCTGACTGCAGATTGAACCGGCTTTGAATCTTTGCAGCTGACTACAGGACCGACAACATTGTGGGTTTCGCTGAAAGCCTGAAAGTTTCAGACTTTCAGGGAACTGTGTTCCTAGCTCTTGACTCAATACGAAGGGAGCCTGCAGTCCCCGACATCGAATTGTGCCCCCAGTGCCCCAGTCCCGGAATCTCACATTCCCATGGCGGCGTGAAACAGCAACAGATCAGCGGATCAGGACAGGAGCGGCTCGGTATCAGGACGCCGTGGCGCACACTGCGTGCCCCGCCGAAGTTTAAGTGGATGACGGCATCAGGTAGCGGCTCACACTCTCACAGGCAAGTCACGCCTCCCATGCTTGAGCCCTGCTTGGCATTGCGACGCCTTCGCGCGGCGGTCGGCCGGCTATCCCTCTGGATCGCAGGTTGGGCGTTGCGCAGGTGTTCGTTTCCTCTTCCAATGAGGGCTTCTGCCCATGTGATTGCTGTAGAGGACAGGATGGATTGGCGGCGGGGATAACAGCTAGGGCTATCGTAAGCAACGGCGGGCCGACGTGCCGGCTGGCGGCGGACTGGATCGCCGGAGCCGTGACATTTCGTTGATAAGTCCGTATCTGGGGACCTTATTGTAAAATATTGGATCGCGATTAATGACCGCGATCTAAAGTAGGGGGTTTTATGTAAAATATTGGATCGCGATCTAAACAGGGTTTTATGTAATATGTTGGATCGTGATCAATAATAGCGATCCAAATTAGGGGTGTGCCTGCAAATGTTTCCTCTGACTCTTCCGCCCGTTGGCTTCTTCCCCGATGCGCCGCGGCGTCGCCTCCGCGTCCGCGGCTCAGCCTCCACACCCCATGCCACGCGCCTGTGCCGAAAACTCTCTGGCACGTGCAGACTCCGCCTGTGTAGCGCGGCGCACTTGCAGTCTCTTCCCTTCGCCGGGGATGCAGCAAACCTAAGCTTGACCTTTGACCGCGCGCCGCCGCACGAAACCCGGCAACGGCCGAGCCCGAGGCCTGCCATGGCCTTCGCGTCGAGTACTCGAGTACTTGTCGGTCGGCAAGTGAATGTGCCCTTTCTATCCCCTCGTTTTATTTCGCTCCGCCCTGGGTTGATTTACTGGTGAGTGTCTCTCATCTTCGGAATCGTTGTTGCTGAAAGAAGAAATGACGAATCAAATACTCCCAGGAGCAAGTCCTAACGGTCTAAAGTTCACTGGCTTGCTTGACGACTTCACAGTTTACAGTGACAAATTCGTTTCCAAATACTTAAGATCACGTTTACCTTGATCTGCTACCACATTTGTCTTAAAAGTTTCTGGATCAACTGTTTGCTACTATTGTAGTTTAATGATTCAGAGCTCGATTATGAATTTATCAATATTCCCTTGTAATCCATCGCTGCATTTAACATCTGTTGTATGCCCGTTGCTTGTCTCTTACATTTCTGACTTTTGGTTTGCATTTCAGGGAACTTTTCTCTGCTTGTGACACCAATTTGCAGGTATAAGTGTCATACCATGCCAATGATTCGTGACCCAGGATTACCCTTTGGTTTATCTTTTCAAGTTCCCTGCAATCTTGAGATCCGGCCATGGCAATCATTAAAGTCTTCTCCAGCCTCTCTGCTAGCTATTGCCATCCTTGGCAGCAACTGCAGCTGCTTACTGTTCAGTTACCACAGTCACGGATGATTTCAGCTTCAGCACAGGGTCAGGATTCTCAAGAAGCGTAGGGGTTCCTGCAGATCACACCAGGCATCTGATGTTCCTTTGTGGCTGCTGGCTTGGAACCCTGGAGATGTACATGGCAGTTGATACGGATTCAGCTTTGAGAAGTTCTACAGTCTTGCTAGTAGATTGAACCCATAGTTTCAGAGTTTCAGTACAGCGACGATGTGGTGCTAATGTGCTAACACAGAACAGCACATCGGGATCATGGGCCAGGTGGCGCACATTGCGTGCCACCCAAAGCCAACCGGAGCAAGCGACAGGCTTCCAGTGCAATTCGTTCTTCAGAATTGGCGCTACTGACAAAGATAACGAACCCAATTAGCTTAGCTCGTAAGCTTGGCAAGGATCTACCAAACAATTGACCTGACGGTTTCAAAGTTCACCAGCATGATGGCTTCATCATGAGATACTTTATGGAAATCTGAATTCTCAAGATAATGTTTCCCTTGAGTTGCATTGGCTTTCATCCTCACCAACAACCCGTCGTTGCCACTCAATAGCAGTGCGCAGTGGCTCGCCATTGCCAACGAGCAGACAGATGGTTCACCAATGAACCGAGTTGTAGCTGTGGAGTTTGACACGAGGAAGAGCTTCTAGGAGGACCTTGACAGCAACCATATTGGAGTATTGGACTTGAGGTCAACAGCATCAAATCCGTTGCACAAGACCCAGTCAATAATGTTTCTATCTCTCTGGCAAATGGTTTTGATTTGTTTGTCAGTATCAGCTACCATGATGAGTTCCAGTTGTTGATAGTAGAGGCAATGCAGCTGACTACAAGAGGGTTGCATGTTTTTATACATGCTTGGCCTATTGATCTGTCACAGCATCTGTTGGAAGATGTATATGTGGGGTTTGCAGGGTCAACATGTGAATTCACTGTTAGCTGAATCAAATAAAGTCATACTGGAGGAAATAGGGCTTTACAACACAGCTTTCTCCACTTGTTGTTATTTTCTCTTTTTCTTCTTCTTTTTTCTTCCTTTATTTGCCTAAAAGAGGGACCTGCGAACCCTCTTTCTCTGTAATGGTACTTCTGTTTCCTTCTTAATACAAAGGGCAGCTCTCTGCCTATTTTTCAAAAAAAAAAAATCGAATAAAGTCCTGGAAGTTTATCACGATTGATGACGATGACAGTGGATGAGGGCCTATTAGAAAGGTGACGTGGTTTCTGTTTAGTACTTCATTATTATGTGCTTGTGCTGTTTGTGCAATCCGCGTCCGGAGATCTCAGCAATGGAGGAGGCTAGCCTATCACAGTATTGAGATGATGAAAGATGTGCCCTCAGTGTGATGTTTTTGTAAGTTCTGTACTAGGAGTACTATGCATAAAACTTGGCCTGAAAAAAATATACAGCAGAAGCTTAGGGCTTACAGTAAGCCATTTTCAGTTGTTTATGTTGGAAACTTCGTATGCACTTTTTAATGTTTTATCTGGAGTCATCCTCCCTTATTTTAGTTTGCGCCTATACATTTTTTTGCATTATGTGTCCAGATAAGATCTTTGATGATTGAGAAGGCTTAGCCTGCAACAATACTGAGATGATGAACGATTTGCCGCCAGTGTGTGACATATTCTGCAGGTTCTGTCATAGTAATGAAGCACCTTCAGTACCTTACAAGCACCTGCAGAATATATTCTGCGCTTTCTCATATTCTCATCTTAAATCACAAGCAATTGATGTTACGAGCATACAAATGAGATCCCATAGGGTAGGGTTTGCGTACGTGTGTTCATAGGGGTGAGTGTGCGTGCGTTGTGAGTGTCTGAGTTGTACTGTGTATCTCAAAAAAAAAAAATGAGATCCCAAGAACATTTTCAATTCATCGAATCGATCACAAGTAGCCACGGTAACATTGAGAGTCTTTACGTGTATGCCATTAAAAAGTTGCTGGTTACGTGTGTGCCACAAAAAAATTTCAAGACACCTGTGTGCCATGAGCTCAACTTTCGATTACCCGTGTGCCATTCCGTCCACTTTTCAGGCTAACGGTGTCAAACTCACTGGTGAAATGACTATTTTATCCCTTGTGGGCCCCACCAATCTTCTTCTTCCTCCCCTTCTCCCTGCTCCTTTCTCCCGAAG